>PISX010015167.1:0-50503 GCA_004024625.1 Mellivora capensis | reverse complement strand
AGATATACAAACCCTCCTGCGTCTGGATCTGGCTGTTTCTTCCTACCTGATACAGGGAAGGACACATCCCTGCTCCCAGAATAACCCAGATCCTTCATCTGGGCCCTGAATCCATCTCCTCTCAAATATTCTTCTCTGTCACCTCCTCTTTTGCCAACAGCTCTCCCTCTCTTGGATCATTCCTGAAATATACAAACATGTTCTTTTGTCTCCTTGAAGTCTTCCTTTGTCTCATATGCCCTGTGGTTACCGCTCCATTCTCAGCTCCGCATTGAGCCTGACTTCTTTAAGAAGCTATCTACATAGGTTGTCATGGCAAACCCTAGAACATGATCCCCTGTGGCCCCTTCTTTGCTATATTCTTCCCGATCTCATTCTCCCCAAATTCTTACCTCACAACCTAAAGCTAAATAAATTGTCCTAACATTATATGGACTTATGTTACATGATTATGCCTGAATGATCCCCACCTTTGAGTATAGGAGTGTAATTTGAGTATTTTTTGTATGATTTTTTTGTATGCCCTAGAATTAATAATTACTTTTTAAAAACATTTACTTAATTTTCCATGCCCCATTACTATTTTTATCCCAGTGGCCCAATAGCATTGTAAACCACCCTCTTAATATTTCCCACACTTTGTATCTATTCCATTTTTTTCCCCTGGCGACCTCCTTCTGGAAACCCTCCTCCTTTGGCTCTAATCTAAACCTGTTGTTCCCTAGGCCTGCTACTCAGCTGTCATCTGGGGCCTTCACTTGACTATGACTTGATGACATAAATATGGTTCACGGGGCACCTGGCTGGCTCAGTCGGAAGAGCGTGCAACTCTTAATCTCAGGGTTTTGAGTTCGAGCCCCACATTGGATGGAGCGCCCACTTGAAAAATATATGGTTCAAGACATTTTATCTGGCAGCCTTTCGTGAGACATACTGGAGACAGGAAAGATGGACGTGGTAAGAATATTTCATTTTGAATGAGCTCAAGCTTGAGGTAATTAGAACTTCAACCATATGCTTGAGTGAGGCATAGTCTACCTTCTGGTGCAATTACAGTATGTCAATAATAATAGTACTACTAATAAAAATTATTATTATTCCTATCTCAAATGGAGTTCAGTCATGTAAGTGGAGTTACTCTGAGTGTTATAGAATAAGAGATTTATTTTATAACTAGACTTTACATAACGGTGGGAAGTCAGCAGAAGTAGATGACCAGAGGATTCACCAGCTAGTCAAAACTAGAAGGCAAGCAAGTCCAAACACTGATGTGAAATCATGAAGGGAATGGGAGAACTCTGGGGGTCTTCAGCCTCATATGTGGGGATGGCTTGGAGCCCTTGTTGGCCAGTAGGGTCAACAATCTGGAAGAAGAGCTGGGGAGCAGAGGAGAGCCAGGATAAGCTGGATCTCACCGACATCTCTGGCGTCTCTGTATCTGTCTGTCACTTCTACCAACTAACCAACATGACCTCCAGAGAGCTGTAGCTACTCCTTCTCTTTTGTACAAGTACCTCTTTGACCAATTCTAACCATGAACCATTTAGATAAGGGGAACAAAGTTCCAGCTTCACCAAACTGACAACCAGTTATAATGGACCGAACTGTGTATGTCTCCCTTCCAAAATGTATAGTTTGAAATCTCAAGCCCCAGTACCTCAGAATGTGACGTTATTTGGAAATAGGGTCTTTTAAGACATAATTAAGGTTGAATGAGGTCTTGAGGGTGGGCTCAATCCAGTTTTACTGGTGTCCTTATAAGAAGTGAGTAGGACACAGATACAGAGGAAAGACCACATGAAAGCACACAGAAAAGACACCCCTGTACAAACCAAAAAGAGAGGGCTCAGAAGAAGTCAGCCCTGCCAACACTGTAATCTCAGACTTCTAGCCTCCAGAACTGTAAGGAAAGAAATTCTGTCATATAAGCCACCCAATTTGTGGCACTTTGTCATGGTAACCTTAACAAATAGATAAAATATAGCATATAAATTAATCTAGCATATTTATATGCTATATTTTATCTATTTCCTTATATACTTCTTTACACATGGCATGTGTGTTTATATATTTCTTTACACATGGTAAAGCATTTCAACATAATAATAATAGCAAATTCTGATAAGTATAGATGACATGGTATAGAGTTACTGTGTGCTAGGCATTGTTCTAGGCACTTTACCTATATTAACTAATTCACACAATAGTCTTGTGAAATAGATACTACTATTTTCATTCCCATCTTACAGATGAGGAAAATAAAGATATTCAACTCTTTGCTTGAAGTCATACAGCTGGTGAAGATTGAAGCCAAGAGTCATACCCTTGGCTCTGGCCTCCCTGGCCAGACATTTCTTTCCAGTTGCGTAGTGTCACCTGGTCACATACACAGATCTCAGGCTCAGTCTTCCCCTCTCTGGGTCATGGATCTAACTTCCTTGTCCTCTTGGTGGATTCTGGTTTTGTTCACAGGGGAAATCTGCCAGGAAACCTGTGTATGTTTCCCATGACACACACAGGGTCACAGGCTTCCCTGACCGTAGGGCTATAACCACAAGTCCAGATTTCCCAGAGAGGAAAGCCTCAGACCCAGACTGGTGGGGTTATCATGTGATATAGGATTGTTCAAATGGCAAAAAAGTATCAGGTAGTCTACACTGCATTCTATAATAAAATTTGATCTCTAAACCACTTCTCTTTGCAGTGGTCAAAATAGTTCCTCTGCCTGAGGTCATGTATTACTCAGCAGATTTCAGTTCCCAAGCCAGCAATTCTAGAAACTGTCCAATTCACTCTCAGAAATCACATATCTAAAAACAAATCAAAACAAAACAAAACAAAATATTAAGCAAGAGAGAAAGAAAAAAAAGGAAAAAATCATATATCGCTGAAACAGCTCTTGCTTGTACCAAAATGCATTAAAGTTAGTTAAGAACAAAGAGGTATATCTATTTGACTATGTTAGTGATCTCTATTTGGTTCCGAAATGGCAGATTACACTGTAGTCAGAACAAAGAGGCAGCAGGCAGCCATGTGAAATGCCTAGTGGGGCCATTGAAACAGAAACCTCGCTTCATACTGCCAATGAGACCGAGTTATAATTACATACACCAATTCCCAAAACAGTCTGTCACGTTCTACTTGGGGCTTCTGAGTAAAGTTAAATCCTGTTGTGGCATTAGAAATATACATTTCCTCTGCATGTTAAAAGACTCACCTAATACTTTTCCCTCCCTTGTAACAGGGAGATTTAACCCAGTCCCCACAGGGAAAATGCCAGATACAAAGCCCTGTGTAGATTAAAATCTAACAACAATAACAACAATTACCGCTACCATTTAATGAACACATATTATGTACCTGTCACTGTTCTGAATGTTTTACATGTACCCCTTCGAACTCCCACAACCCTTTTGAGGTATAGACTTTTTTTTTAAGATTTTATTTATTTATTTGACAGGCAGAGATCACAAGTAGGCAGAGGCAGGCAGAGAGAGAGAGGAGGAAGCAGGCTCCCTGCTGAGCAGAGAGCCTGAGGCGGGGTTCTGTCCCAGGACTCTGGGATTGTGACCTGAGCTGAAGGCAGAGGCTTTAACCCACTGAGCCACCCAGGCGCCCCAGTAGAGACCATTTTTATCTTCATTTTACGGGTTAGGAAGTAGAGGTCCAGAGAGTTTAAAAAAAATCACAACATGGGTGAATAGTGAAGCTAGAATTTGAACACAGGCCATCTGTCTTCAAAACCCTTGTTCATAGCTATTATATGTTCCTATCCTGAAGAAAAAAGATGAAAATAAATGATGAGTTTTAGCTACTGACAATATTTTCTAATTCTGAATTCATTTTGTGTGTGGTAGTGACCATGATGGAAAGGAGAGGAAGAAGGAGTGTGTAAGTTCAGTAGGATGTGATGGGAAAAGGCTCTCCCTCTCTCTTGTCTCTAGTTAAGGACAGCTGGGTCCTGAAGGTTTGGCCTAAGGTCCACGCCTGAGAGCCCAGCAGAGGGACGGGACAGGCCTGCTTACTACAGAGCACAGAGGCCAGGACTTTCTCATGGCCAGAGAAGCAGGTGACTTTGATGGGATGCTGAACCAGCACAGAGGCCCTCAACTCCCTTAGAGGGTGTGATCCTCCTCTAAGCAACTGGGCTGTGTTTTCCTGTCCAGCTTCTTAGATGACCAGTTGTATCAGTCAAGGCTTGTGGTGATGACCCACAGAAGCCAATTCTGATGAATGAAAGCAGTAAAGTTACTGACTAGAAGGATCTCAAGGACCTCACAAAATAGACAGGAAGGCTAGAGAACAAAGAGGAGAAATAAGCCAGGCTCCAGGAAGCCAGGAACAGAGATGCACTCAAGCCCGTGCTGTGGGAAGAGTGTTCCAGGATGCCTTCCTGGCCGCTCACGGCTGGGGAACTGCTGGTCTCAGGTATGTCATTCTCCTGCATGATCTCTAGCTCTTGCTCCATCTCAGGGCCAGTTTCTTTCTTTCTTTCTTTCTTTTTTTTTTTTTAGGGCCAGTTTCTTCAAAAGGTAGAAGGGTCTGATTAGCTGAAAGTAGGTCATCTGTCTGTGGAAGCTATAGGGTCCTGATCGATTGTAGAGATCAGTATGTAGAAGCTTGACTGACTCTTGATAAATTCACGTAAAATTCCCTGACTTCGACGGGCTAAAAATAAATAACCTAAAGTCTGAGAGCTGGGGGGCCTAGAGATGGACAAACAGAGGAAGGAATGAGAGAATAGGCCTTGTCTTTTCGTATAAACATAACCTTGTAATGCTTCTTGGCCTTGCAAAGCTTGTGGGCAAGAGGGAATTAAGAAGGATGACCAAAAGAAAAAATGTGCTCTTTGCTCCACCACAGGCATTGTTATCCCTGCTTATCCCAGAAATAAAACTTGAATCTAGAAGGGGTGTTGATCTAATGAAGGTCTGATCAGGCTTATTATCTTTTTAGTTCTCCTATGACTTATCTGCTCCATCCCACCCCCCATGTTACTATAGCATAAGTGACACGAAGAGGAGGAAGATGGTCTGATTTTCTCCTCATTTATCAGTATAACCTAAGAAGAAAGGGAGCAAAATTATTTCCTAGCTGGTCTTGAATCTCTAAGCCCTCTTAAATCCTGAATTTGATGGGTCAGGAATGTTTAAGTGCTTTAACAGAACAAACTTTTTTTTTTTTTTTTGAGACAGAGAGAGAAAGACCAAGCACAAGTGGGGAGGAGGGGTAGAAGGAGAGGGAGAAGCAGACTCTCTGCTGAGCAGGAGCCTGATGTGGGGCTTGATCTCAGGACCCTGAGATGGTAATCTGAGCCAAAGGCAGACACCTAACCGACTGAGCTACCCAGGTGCCCCAACAGTACAAACCTATTATGGAGGGCATGTATTGCATGGAGCACTGGGTGTGGTGTATAAACAATAAATTTGAGAACACTGAAAAAAATAAAATAAAATAAAATAAAATTTAAAAAATCTATAAAGTTTCTATTATTTTTATTTTTAAAAGTATGTAAATTAGGAATCTGAATGAGATGTCATATTTTATAGAAAAGATGAGAAAAAAAACAACTTTAGTATTTTTACTCTGTCTTAAATTTGGCCTCTCATAAGCTCAGAGTTGCTATTCCGGTCCTTAGGACATATTTTCTAGTTTCACATGGTTGAAAATACCAAACACCATTTTTGTTCAAGGAAAAATGCATTAACAGTTGTCAGACTCCAAATAACAAATATGACAACTCTCCTTGAGTCAGCTAAGCAATATTGATAGAATGAGTATCATGACTAGTCAAATACTACTAAAAATTAGAGCAAATTCAAGACAACAATTTAATACAAAGAACAAGGAGGGAGAACATTGTGCCACGTGAAGGATGTTTCATGTAAATAGTTATCCCTTTAAGAGATAACTCCGAATCTCATTTAACTGGGTTGATTGGTTGATTGATTGATTGATTGATTGATTTTCTTCCCTGTTCTCCTCCTCTCTTTCCACTAAGTCAGATAACCTTGGTTTAAATTACCGCTAACCGTGGGAAATATAACTTCTCTGTTCTTGCTTCAGTTTTTGCATTTGTAAAATGGTGACAACAAAAGATTGTTTTGAGGACTAGAAGAGTTAAATATAAAGTGCTTAAGATAAGATAAAATAAAATAATGAATAAATAAAGCGCTAAGAACTCTCCCAAACAGTATAGCTGCAATGAACATGCAGGTACATATATCTTTTCAAATTAGTGTTTCTATTTACTTTGGGTAGATACACAGAATTGGAATTGCTGGGTCATAAGGTAGTGCTATTTTTTAAGTTTTTTGAGGAAACTCCATACTGTCTTCCACAGTGGCTGCACCAGTTTGCATTCCTACCAACAGCACATAAGGGGTCCCATTTCTCCACATCTTTGACAACACTTGTTATTTCTAGCACTTTTGATAATAGCCATTCTATCAGGTCTGAGGTGCTATCTCATTGTGGTTTTGGTGTGCATTTCCCTGATTTCCCATCTCTTCATGTCCTGTTGGCCATGTGTATTTCTCCTCTGAAAAACTGTCTATTCAGATCTTCTGCCTATCTTAAAAATTAGAATATTTGCTTTTTTGCTGGTGAGTTGTATGAGTTCTTTATGTGTTTTGAACATTGGGCCCTTGTCACATATATATGATTTGCAAATATGTTCTCCCATTTAGTAGGTTCCTTTTCATTTTGTTGATAGTTTCCTTTGCTGTGCAGAAGCTTTTTAGTTTGATGTAGTCTCATTTGTCTATTTTTGCTTTTGTTGTTTTGCTTTTGGTGTCAGATTTAGAAAAAAAAAATCATTGCCAAGACTTGTGTCTAGAAGGTTATCACCTGGCTTTTTTTCTAGGAGTTTTATAGTTTCGTGTCTTAGCTTGAAGACTTTAATCCATTTTGAGTTAATTTTTGTGTATGGTGTAAGATAGTGGTCTAGTTTCACTCTTTCACATATAGTTATCCTAGTTTCCCAACAACATTGATTGAAAAGACTATCCTTCTCCATTGTATGTTTTTGGCTTCTTTGTCATAAATTTATTGACTACAAACATGTGGATTTATTTCTAGGCTCTCTATTTGTTTCACTGATCTATATGTCCTTTTTCATGCCAATACCACACTGTTTAAATTACTATAGTTTTGTAATGCAGTTTGAAATCAGAGAGCATGATACCTCCAGCTTTGTTCTTCTTTCTCAAAGTTGTTTTGGCTATTCAGAGTCTTTTTTAGATTCCGTACATACACATTTTAGGACTGTGGGTTCTATTTCTGTGAAAAAAATCTATGGTATTTTGACAGGGATTGCACCGAATCTGTATATTGCTTGGGGGTAGTGTATTTTGTGGAAGTATTTTGTAACATAACTACAGTAATACTTTTCTTTGTTGTTCCAGATTTTGCTTAAGTCTTTTAGGGGTGAAAATGAAAATGGAACTTATACTAAGGAGTGAATTCTGGAGAGCATAAAAGCAGGGCTGACTTCCTGGTATGTCACCGCGACAGCTGTGTAGGACTCCACATTCTGAAAGTACCTCCGCCTGATTTAATGAGGTACCAGATTTAACGTTCATTGCAGTGTGCCATTACAGACATTCAGTATGTCTCAAAATTCTCAATAATGTTGAAACCAAGGGTGCTGCTTTTTTGCTTTGCGGAGATTATGTAGGTGGTCCTGCATAAAAGCCATATAAGTTCAGGTTTGGTGGGAATATCATTTGTGTCTTACAGCAGGTTAGACTAATGGCTGGCAATTTTTTCTTGTGAAGGACCAGAAAGTAAACATTTTAGTAAACATTTGGGCCAGTCTCTTGCCATTAAGTACTCAACTCTGCTCCTCCAGCTAGAGGGCGGCTAGAGATAATATGTAAGCTAGTGAGTTTTATAAACCTTATTTGCAAAAAACAGGTCAGCTGAATTTGGCCCATGGGCTGTAATGTGTCCACCCCTGGGCTAGACAAATGGGTTTGATCTTAGGTGACTAAGAATGTTGTCAAAGAGAAAAATAGGTGGGGGTGGGCAATATTCTAGAACTCTTATCATTCATGGAAGACTTTCAAAATTGTTGCCATAACTACTCATATTATTGCCTTCTTAACAGTTAATATTATGCCAGAAAGTTTACATGTAATGGTGCATTTTACAATCCCCCAACAGCCTCATGAATTATGAAGTATCATCCTCATTTTAGAAAAGAAACCAAGGTTCAGAGGATAAGCAACTTGACCAAATTATGCAGTAAAGGACTGATACCAGAGCCTACAGGCTCACTATGGTATCTTCCATCATCTGTTGGGATGTGTGGTAGGCAATTGGCTATGAGAATACTTGAAAATACTGACATGTGCAAATGATTTATTTTTATATATAAATAAATAAAATATGTAAGTTAAAAAAAAGTGATAGCAGATGTCGACTTTCTTTCACCCCTAAAAGGCTTAAGAAGCAAAATCTGAAACAACAAAGAAAAGCATAACTGTAGTTATGTTACAAAATAATTCTATAATTTATAGAATGCAAAATAATTCTATAATTTTTATAATAATAAAAACATAACTGTAGTTATGTCACAAAATAATTCCACAAAATACCCACACTACCCCAAGCAATATACAGATTCGATGCAATCCCTGTCAAAATACCACAGACGTTTTTCACAGAAATAGAAATCCTAACCCACTAACATTATGCTTTCTTGATGGGGAGGGGGATTATACCTTAGAATTCATACTTGTACGTGTCCCCTGGGCCCCCACGGCAAGGGGGTGTATGAGCATCATCTAGACTGTGTCAGCCTATGGGAAACGCTGACAAAGGTGTCAAGAATAGGATGGTGACAGGATTTGAAGATCTTTGGCAATAACTCTCTTTGTAGACCTGACGTTAATATCTAAAATGCTGCTACTCTTCCTTTCTGGAAGGCTGAAGCGTATCATCCCAGGCAGACACCTTCACCATCCTCCAATAAATACACTGGAATTCTCAAAATCTAGCCCCTCTTCACAAAGTCAGAGATCCCAAACAAATTCTAAATACTCGATTTCTTGTTACGGATATAGCTTTACCAATTCCAAAGAGTGATGAAGAAAGAGAAAGATAAAATCAGAAAAGCTTCTTCTCCATTGAAAATTTTGTCATCGCCACAGGGAGAGAAATGGGCACACATCCTTTTTCTGATCCCCAGCGGAAATCAGCATGCACTGCCTGGGGCCAGGAAGAAGGAAAACTTTCGCCTCAGGGTCGCATTGGGATTTTGTGACTTCTTGAGAACAGCCTCTGTCAGCCCAGGGAGAACAACTTGGTGATTCTCTCAGATGTCCTTTAAGCTACAAGATAGCTAAGCAGGGGTCTTTCATGTGTCTGGTGCCAGGGTGTGAAAGGAAGGCTCTGGATAAGAAGCAAGCTGGTATGAAAAGGAAGAGAAAGTCGGAGAACAAGTGGTCTTCAAATTAGGGAAGAGAAAATTTACATTGAAAGATTCTTATGCACCTTTTTCCCCCATAGCTATCCAACTCCCATGAAAAATGGACACGAAACCTAGTTTATTCCCATAAAATCTTGAGCTCAGTAACCATTTATGTTATCATTAGAAAATCAGCAATATACATTCATCTCCTAAGATGGGAAGTTAGCATTGGCCTCCTGACCAGGGGTGGGGAGTGTCTGTGGTAGATTACCACAGAAATTACAGTATTCTTTTTAAAACAGAGTTCTTTTGAGTTGAGAGAACAATGATCCTGCATTTTAAAAGTCTTTATTTTTCTTATTCAAAGAAAGCAGAGACACTGAAGATTAGGCCACTACCTTTAAAAGGAGTTTGACGACAAAAGTAGAAATGAATATCTATTGTGACCACACTTCGAGGAGTTTCAACTCTCCAGACTGAATGATGCAATTTGCAATATTCAATGGAGGGACAAGCAAACCAGGCGTGTAACTGCCAGTCCATTATTAGGAAAATAAGCGACTCAACTCTACCCTTGAGAAACCAAGGCACTCCAGGTTCAGAGCCTGTGAGTGGCTGGCTGCTCCCTACCCTCTCATGTCTCTCATCTCCTCATTTCATCTCTGTCCCTCCATCACTTTCCCTTCTTTCTCTCTCTTGCTTTTCATTTTTCCCTCACTCCAGCCACTGAAGAGTGCCATGAACTCCAGAGCATCTTCACAGAGGCAGGGGAACCCAGGCTAAATATGTGAAGATGTTCCTGTTGAGCCATTGGAATGGCCTTCTGTCTCTAATCTAGCTCCAAAGAAGGCTGACTGGGGAAAAGTCTGGTTTTAAGGATTGGAAATAACAAGGGTGGGGTCAGGTAGTGGTGTTCACTTAAATATGGGTGTGGGGAGGGAGCAACTGCTTAGCATCACCAGGATACAATTCTCCATCATTCACCCAGAACTGATCTGCTTATTACTTTGATGGAACTACCCTTGTCCCAAAAGATGTTCTTGGACATTGTTTCCCTAGCCTCACCAGGGACAGGGTGGTTATGTGAGGAAGACAGATGAATAGGCCCAAGAAGTATTCCTTGGTACTTCTTCCAAGCTGTTTCAAGGCAGCTTGACTACTTACTGGGTAGCTTTCTTCTCAGATCTGCCTGGGAGACAGCTGTTACATGGGTCCATACTCTACGTACACAGTCAAACAGATATATAAACCATGAGAAGGCCATGAGTCCACTTGGGAGGCCCCAGGCAGGAAGGTCAGGGGGTGCGTCGTACCTGCACCACTGAGGATAGGTGCTCTCAGAGATAACATGCTTGTTAAGACAGGATGAGAATTCATTTGGAGGGGTCAGTTCCAAGGTACAGAAGAAAAACATTCTCCTCACTCAGTGGACACATCCCTGTTTAATCCTAACAAATCTGTATCAGTTATCCATTGCTGTGTTACAAAAGCCAGGAGGCAGGGATTACTGTGGGTTTAGCTGCCTGTCCTAGATAATCAAGTTGATGACCAACTGTAATCTTCATATTTAAGTTCAGATGACTTTCTGTTCTCTTAAAAAAAAATCCATCCTAAAAAGGTAAAGATGTACCATCATTGAGGATATTAAAAAAACAAAACTGTCATGGCCTCCTAAAGTATTCAACATCCAACCAACTGAAGTGTTGGAGGTCAAAGAAAACTACATGATTTGGGGAACTTAAGATCTGATGACCACGTACCTCATCAATTCCATTCAAATCATCTTTTTGCTTTCGTGATCAGGCTTTTTGGATTTGGCAATTAACACAAATGAAAATATATTTTTTTTTTCCAAAGTGAAAATATATTCCTTGTATGAATCTAGCTCCCACTGATTTGTGGAATCCTTGAAATGGGCAAGAGAGAATGACTCCCCGGAGTGATTTGGTCTTGGTCATCTGAGCTCCCAGGCAGAACAACAGAGATCTGGGTATCTGAGTCCAAATTCTCTGGGTTGCTTCACCTAAACCTACAACAGGCTGGCCACAGGACGGTGTCCCTGTGCTAGCTGGACAGCATGGTGGGAAGGCCATCCTGTACCAAGAGGGACAGAACCAGGCTACAGTGTGGCTTTGTTCACCCTGCTCTCTTCAAGATTTTGTTGCTTCGAAAATTTGATTCTCATGGTTTGGAGGAAGGCAGGTTCATATTTAGAAACTTGGAGGAGATAGTGTGAAACAGGAAAAATGGAATTTTGATTTGCTGGGTGTTCCAGGTCCTGCTGGCTTCTGGCCAAGCTTCAGGTTGCTTGTTGGAGCTGTTCAAGGAATCCAATGTGGAGAATCCAACTCTCCTAATGGGAGTCAGAGCAGGGCTGATTTCCTACACATAAACCCACCCATGTTGCCCCAGTAGGGGCTCCAGACTTTGGCCTCAGTCAAATTCCCCATTTCATCTAACTTGCTTCTGGCCCTAGTTATAAGTCAAAGCTTTGTTCTAAACACAAGGTTTTACTGATTGGGACTTTTTATCTCTGACTCCAAAGATAAGTTATATATTAGTAAGATTATTAAGAGGTAGGGTTGGGCAGGAAGGAAGAAAGTTTAACTCACTAGTGACTAGAGGAGGTCTCCGGGATCACTATAAGTGAGGAAAGGAGAACCTGGAGAAAGCAGTAGTGCTCTTGTAGGCATGCACAGAGGAAAGGTTGTGCACAAGGGCCACAGGAAGAAAGACTCAGGGCAACTGAACAGGGCCTGAGCCCTAGTGTCCTTCACAGAGAAAGCCAGAGCCCGAGGCTCTTCTTGGATTTTGACTCAGAGACAGGAGTGTGGGAGGGTGAGGACACAGGGAATTCGCTTGTTAGTGAGAATGCAGAGATGAAATATGGAACCTCGAGAATTTTCTTATCTTATATTTTCATATATACTGTGTGTACGTAGAAATTTTTTTCAGGTTGTGAAGTGTCTGGATGCGTGTATGGGACGTTGCATGTGCACACGCATGCCTGGTGGGGAACCGGAAGTTTGCCTTTTACTCATTTCTGCATGTTGAGGTCAACAGAAGACGTCTGTGTTAGCTGGTTATTTCCCCCTTTGCCATGCAAAATCATGAAATATGGCTTTGTACTTCCTTCCACCTAAGCTGAAAGATTACACAGAACAGTGTATGAATTAGAAAAATCTACTCAAAATTGCTCCCATCTCCCCTCCTAATGCTCCTAGCAAATCAATGGGTCAATAAGTCAACGCTTGCTCATGGGCCTGTTTTGCATCCATGTGCACACGGTAGCTGAGGTGTTTAGTTTGAAGAACACGAAGGCTCTGAGAAAAGCCAGAATCTGTCATGCATATGTTGGGAAAAGAAAAGGGAACAAGAAGGGTGAAGTCTGAGGTTTCATTCTGACATGAGTTAAAAAAGAAACTTCACTTTTTCTTTTATTTTCCTTAGCAAAGATTACTGCATTTTCATATGTATTATTAAGTGTGAGAGAGGATGATTAAGAGATGATTTCAAGGCAGAAACCGGGGCACCTGGGTGGCTCTTCAGTTAAGCATCTGCCTTTGGCTCAAGTCATGATCCCTGGGGTCCTGGGATCAAGCCCCGCATCCAGCTTCCTGCTCGGTGGAGAGTCTGCTTCTCTCTCTCCCTCTGCCTGCTGCTCTGCCTACTTGTGCTATCTTTCGGTCAAATAAATAAAATCTTAAAAAAAAGAAAGAAAGAAAGGCAGAAACCAACTTCACTAGCACAACAAACAAAGATTTGCTCTTTGCTGTCAGTATCTGCTTCCCCCTTAATGAGCCACAACTCCTTTTTTTTTTCCTCAAGATTTTATTTATTTGACAGAGAGAGAGAGATTCACAAGTAGGCAGAGAGGCAGGCAGAGAGAGAGGGGGAAGCAGGCTCCCTGCTGAGCAGAGAGCCCGATAATGGGGCTGGATCCCAGGACCCTGGGATCATGACCTGAGCCAAAGGCAGAGGCTTTAACCCACTGAACCACCCAGGCACCCCGGGGCCACAACTCTTAAGAGGAGGTAAGCAGAGGGGAAGAGAAACCATATCCTGAAAGGAAGGGTAGAGGGAGGAAGTCGCCTACATCTGCAGCTTGACAAACATCCCTTTTTATCAACTCTTTTAGATAAAGGAACATGTGTTCATAAGTGTTTCCACCTTCACAAAGGTGTTTGGCAAGAGGAGTTAATTATTGTCAGAGGTCTCACTGAGTTTTTGGCTCAGTGTCTAGCCTATTTAGCAAAAGTTAGGCTTGCTGTAAATTACCATGCCACAAACTCGATATGCTCCAAGTCGCTGCTTGAGGCCGCCATGACATCTGGTTGTCAGCCCAGATGTAGGGAACTTTCCATTCAGGTGCTCGCTGAGAACATGCTCTCCTCCCAGCTAGTGTGATTTGGCTTTGGGGCCTGAAGGTCCTTTTCTGGAACTGGCCACAGAACTTTGGAAACTGAGAGGCCCTTTTGGGATTGGTAATTCATGCTTTGGGCAAAAAGTACTGCTGACATCAAGTCCTCCTAACAGCAAGTAAAACTCATTTTTCCCCCTCGTCAATGAAGAAAATGAAGTCCAGATATTCGGTAACTAGTTCCAACATTCAGTGGAGGATGAAGATTTGGCCTCCACAAATCTTCAGACATTTATAGAGTGTTCGTCAAGTACAAGGTATCATTCCAGGTGCTATGGGAAACAGAAAAATTGGAAGACATGAGCTCAGCCCTTAAAAAATCATATGTTCGGGATGCCTGGGTGGCTCAGTTGGTTGAGCGGGGAACGGTGGGTGGTGTGGAGGGCTTACAGGCATGAGTGTTACATGCATTTTAAGGATGTGAGGATTGAATAAGTCCTTGGAAACAAGATAAGGGTTTTCTAATTTAGGGCTCAGGACATGAGATTTTGAATTTGGAAATACTTTCCTGTAGTCCTAGTTAGGGAGAGCTGAAATTCCTAGCCTCAGCATCTTAAGCCTTTAAGTGTACTTCTATATCCCATTCAGTAAATAACTTTTTGCACTCCTGTGAGGTCAAGGTAAACAGCCAGCTCCAGGGTAATTTGCAGAGGGGAATAATGTGAGGCCTGGTCACAAACCAGCAGAGGGGAAACCTGGGCAGGGAATCCTCACCAGAGGTTGCTAAGTGCAGAAAGGTAACAGAAGGCAGATTTAACTTGGATCCAACCAAAGGATGATATTGAGTTAGCCTGTGGGAGTGACGCGGCAGCATTTGCTTTCAACACCTAACGAGACTAGGACCAGGACCCACACACTGGACTGGCACGACCCCCACACTGCCATGAGCCTTGGGGGTATTGTTTACCTTGCCAGTCCTCGCTTTTCTCATCTATAAACTGGGTGCATGCTGGTTAAGGTTCTCACCTGTACTGATCACCTCTGAAATTACAGATACCATTTATATCTGTAAATATGCAAATTGTAAAAGCATACACACCTTTAGTGAGGTCAGTGGTCCTGCCAGGGCAACAGCCTGCTCCTTCTTAAAGAGCCTCTGTAGGGGACTCTTCCACTGGCTCACGAAGCGCAAACACACACACACACACACACACACACACACACACATACATGGACATGGCTCCAATTTGAGGTTCTCATAAAGGGATGAGCTATTTAGTCTTCTTTTCAGGAAACCCCATCATTTGAGTGGGAAAGGTCTAATGTCTGAGACATCTCAGGTCATTATTAGGAAGAACACTGAACTGACCCCTTCCCCCAATAATAAATGCTTTTCCCTAACACTTGCTTTCTCCTCTTTAATGTGTCCCTGCCTACAGCATCCTGGTCAGAGAGCCGATGGCCAATAGACCTCAGAGGCACAGGTGCTCCCTGAAAGCTGCAGCTGCCTAGGTCTCATAGTAAGTCTCTTACATTTGACCAATGAATGCTCACTAGGCATTGGCAGCCATCCAGAGGGCAAAAGGCAAGTCTGTCTGTGTGTCACCCTGTTGGGGCTGTAGAGGTCAAAATGGCTCTCTCAGCAGATCAGACTTTCCCCCACAGACTTGAAGTGGCACTGGACACACTTTCTTGGGGCACAATGGGAGCTTTAGAATATTCCAGCTCCGTATGGGTGGACCAAGGAATCTGCTTTTTCAACAAATTAGATTCTTATGAAAATTAACTTTTTTTTTCTTGGCACCTACCACTGGCCAACCTCATATTATGTAGTCATCCGATTATGCTCTTCTACCCTCCACATGCCACTCTCCTGCACTAGAATGCCTCACGACTATAGAAAATGTGTCTTTGGGTTTACTGCTATAAATATAGTCCCAGAGTCTGGCACATAATATATGTTTAGTAATTACTCGTTAAATGAACTGAAGTCTGAAAAACAGTGCTCTCTTGAGATGTTGCCAAACATTGAAGACTTGTGCATTTCTTTTAAGAAATTTCCTTCTGATCTGTTGTGATAACATACCTGTGAGTTTGGCTGAACCCAAGGTGATGGGTGGAAGGAGGTCTTAGTGTCAGCCGCTACACTGCCCCAGGACTCATGACATGGGTTTCAGCCAAATAAATGTGATAGTGCAATTTTAAACTAGATCAATGTGGGGGCCTGGGTGGCTCAGTTGGTTGGGTGACTGCCTTCGGCTCAGGTCATGATCCTGGAGTCCCGGGATCGAGTCCCACATCGGGCTCCCAGCTCGGTGGGGAGTCTGCTTCTCCCTCTGACCCTTCCCCTTCTCATGCCCTCTCTCTCTCTCTCCCTCTCATTCTCTCTCTCTCTCAAATACATAAATAAAATCTTTAAACTAGATCAATGGCACCGTGATCCTGTATTTTCAAAAACAGGAGTCACGGATATTTTCAAAAATATAATTTCTATTAAAATTCAGCCTCCACGCCAAGCCAGTTGAATAGGTAGTTTAGAGCAGAATAATGTGCTGTTCGGATCTGACTGTAAAGCCACCTCTGGATAAAGCAAGCGGTTGCCCACACGTCGTGGTGTCATGACAGTGAGACACAAACATGCTGTAAATACGTTCTATTTGCCGGTGTTCCAGGCTGGGCAAAGCTCAGCTGTTGACATAACCAATGCCAACTTTATGAAAGTCTCAAGTGAAAACTATATTCGCAGGCTTTTAAGATCCCAACAAAGGAAAATACAAGAGAGATCTCATCTACAGACCATGCAGAAATCTGAGAGTGGGCTGCCAAGCTCAAAGTAGAACAAGATTCAGCCAAGTTCAGCTGTCATAAATTTCAGTATGTGTTCCTTCCACTTGAGAATGGCTTACTTCTGTCACTTAAAGGAAGAGCTCACTCTTCCACTGCAGACATTCACCAGCCTCGGAAAAAAGCTATAAAGTAAATTAAAGTGCCCACGAGGTATTTTCTAGCCTACAAAATGTTAACCAACCTTGAGGTCTTTCCAGCATACCTCCCGATGAGGCTAAATGGATGAAATTGTGTAGCCATAACCACACTCCACCTCCAAACTTACCTGTTATGTTAAAAGTAAGTCTCGGGCAAAGGGGTCAGAAAAAAATACCGGAGAAGAGAGGAAAAATGAAATCATGCTGCTTCAGTGAGAAACATCTAAATGCAGAAGAGAAAAGAGAGGCACCAGGAAGGAACATATAATTATCACTACACTATCCTGATAATAGTGATTTTGGCATATTAACTCTACTGTTTGTTTGTTGAAGTATTCTTCGGATAGAGGTCACACAGGCCACCATGTATTTAGGGAACAAGACGAGTTAGAGATGAGTCCATGCATGTCATCAAGTGTAACACGTCTCTCAATTACATGTGTGGCATGGGAAAGGCATTTATAACTAGGAACCAGGACTGACCTGGGGTCTTGAAGTCCAATGAAAATTCTCTGAAGCCTCAACAGGAATGAAGCCAAGGCCACTTGAACACCAACTCCTTGTAACAAAAAGAAAGATGGGATCTGTCACATGACAATAGGCCAGAATCTGGGAAGGGAGGAGCCTTGAAAAAGTGTATAAGCAACTTGCATCAATATTGCCTAGAGGGAAAATTATCTCTCATAGCTCCAAGACACATGCCCTGTTAGGTCAACAGTTTCTCACATCTTTGATTTATTTTTCTATTATTTTATTATAGAAATAAAAGAGAAGGAAGAAGCGAAGGAACATTTATTATTTACTATGTGTCCACAATGGCACATAGGCATTCATAAAGTTCCCAAATTCTCCTGATTTAGGGGCTTCCCTTGAATGCTCAGCAAATGAGACCTGGGTCTCCCTCCCACACAATCTCATCTTCATGAATTTCTCCTCTCTTGATAAGCCTGAGACTTGCCAAAAAAATGCACCCATGGTCCTCTACTCTGACCTTCATCATCTCCTCTTGGACTTAACCTCTAGGCATTTCTCACCACTCCTCTTGCTGTCTTCTCTCTATGGCACCCCAGAGTGAGTAACGACCTTTTTCTTTTTCCCAGAAAGCATAAATACCACCTAGTTTAAATGTATAAAAAAAGTTTACCAATGGCTTGAGAATAATATAAGGCAATTACAATGCCAAGATGGAAAATTCAGACCACACACCACATGTTTCCACTCCTGGCAACGAACTAAGCTTCATCACAGGATCTGGCTACTGGCTGTTTCCTTCTAAAGCTCCAGTCCACAACCCGGCTACATATTGATTTGCTTATTATCTATCTTCCACTATTAGAATGTAGGTTCTGCAAGGGCATGGTTTGTGTGTGTGTGTGTGTGTGTTTATCACTGTTTATCTAAATCAGTGTCTGACACCTAATAGGAACTCAGTATATATTTGTTAACAGAATAAATTGTATTTTTCCCTCAGTATAAATCTACAAGATGGGCATCATTAATTTCATTTTCCAGAAGAGGAAAAAGAAGCTAAAAGAATGTAAGTGGTTTTTTTCAGTCCCACAGATAGGAAGTTATAAAACGCCTTTTTTTTTTTTTTTTTTTTGAGAGAGAGAGAGAGAGAGAGCATGTGTGAGCACACACATGTGAGCTGGGGCAGGAAAGAAAAAAGGGAGAAGGAGAGAGAATCTTAAAGCAGACTCCATGCTCGGGTGGGAGGGGCCTGATGTGGGGTTCAACCTCATGACCCTGAGATCATGGTCTGAGTCAAAATCAAGAGCTGGACACTTCACCGACTGAACAACCCAGGCACCCCAGTTATAGAACACCTTTGATGAGTCTCACAGACAATATTATTTCTGCTATATATACTTATTTTCATGCTGTTCCCCAGTAGTGTTTGGAAACTCTAGCCCTGTCTTGGTTTTGTTAAGGGTTTTAACTGAGCTTAAACAAACGTTTAAAAGGGACCACTTTTCAGAACAATAATATAATGTGGTGATGAGAGAGCCCCAAGGGAAGGGAGAAATCTGAAGAGAATGGAGTCAGGAACACATAATGCAAGGATCCTTCTTAGAATTTGTCCTTACTAGGTTCAATCCTCACCTTGGCTAAAAACTAAATAAAACCAAAACCTTAGTGCCTAGTAAACTTTTCATGGTTTTCCAGCATGGATTTGTTCCAGACGTGAGAGTTCTTTGTTCTCTCTCCTTGGTCCAAAGCCTAGTCTTGAAGAGCTTTTGCATTTTGATGCACAGCAAACTTGGGCCACCGACAGCGAAACAAATCTACAAATTTGAAACCCTGGGATGCACTGTGCTAGGCCTGGAAACTCACGGGCCACCCTGACTTTAAAAAGAGCAGAATAAAGAGTAAAAAAAGAAAATAAAGCCTTAGAGAAAGATCACTGCAGACCCCACATCATTTTGCTTTGCTACCCAGCCTGGTGTCTAACTTAGAGTCTAACTTAGAGTAGGTACATATCTGTACTTGATGGTTGACTGACTGGGTGAATTCCTCTCGTACTGCCCAGTCTCCCTGCTTTTGAATCTGCACCCACCTGATGTTAGTTTGGTTTTGAGGATCTCCAGGAGCTTCCAAAGGACGGCAGAGCTGGTAGCTTCGTGATGTCACATCTAACGATGTCAGATCTCTTGACTTCATATGCCTAGGTTCAGGGAAGATGTAGAAAAGAGTTAAAATAGACTAAAGAGGACAAAAAGAGAGGACAGGCTGCACAACTAAAGTTCTACAGTGTGCATGTTTATACCACCTTTCTTTTTTTTTAGGAAACATTTCATTCACCTGCTCTAGACAAATGGTCTGTCTTCCTGGGGTTTTATGGGTCGGGAGTTGCACTGAGCAGGACAATCACACACTTTCTTTTTCTTAATCAAAAATATGTGGGGAAGATTCTACTCCTCTCTGACTGTGAAGTTATTAGGGACCAGGAGTGAACACAGAGCTGGCAATGGCTAGATTCCCACCACCTAGAGGAAACAGTTAAGCGTATGCTGCTGGCATTATTTGTAATAGCCAAAGAGTGGAAACAACCCAAATGTCTGTCAACTGATGAATGCATAAATAAAGTGTGGTGTCTTCATAAATGGAATATTATTCAGCCATAAAAAGAAATGAAGTTCTGATACAGGCTACAATGAGGATGACCCTTGAAAACATCCTCAGTGAAAGAAGTCAGTCACAAAGGACCACATATAGTATGAATCCATTTATACGAACTATCCGGAAAAGACACATCTACTGAGGCTGAAGATAGACTTGTGGCTTCTTAGTGCTGGGGGTGATGGGGAGGTTGGGGGGAGGGTGATGGCTAAGAGGTACAAGGTCTCTTTTTGAGATAATCAACATATTCTAAAATGTCTTATGAAGATGAGTGTACCATCCTGTGAACATACCAAAAGTCATTGAATCGTACACTTTAAATGGGTCACTTTCATGCCATGTGACTGATACACGGCAGTTAGGAGAGAAAGCAGCTGAGAAAGGGAGGAGGAGGAACAGAGAGAGCACCAGAGAGAGGGTAACAAAAACAGAAGCAGAGACAAGAGATGCACACGGAGTTTCCAGATGGTGTTTGAGTCACTGCTTCTAGACTTCTGCATATTCCATCCTTGCTCTTTCCAAACTTTGGATGGATACACCAATAAAATCCCAAAGCTTTCCTCTCCCTCCTTTTCTTTACTTTTTTTCTTGCTTAAGCTAATGCAGGTTGGCTGTCTGCCACTTGCCATACAGCTCTCCTGTTAGAAAGGAATTATATTTGGAGAAAAGTGGGGATATGCCACCCCATCAGAAGACTGTGATCTTCATGTCATGTAGAATATATCCTCAGTTTCTTATATACGATGGATGTTCAATGAACATTTATTGAAGTTAAAGAAATGTTTCCAACTTAAGTGATGGAGCTTTTGCATGGGGACTTGAGTCCAAAGATTCTGTCCTTTAAGCTCAAGTTGGTTTGCTTCAATGACATCCTGTCAATTTATTTCCAAAACCCTATCTGGAAGATTTTTCTGGCATGCATAATACCCCCTGAGAGAAAATATAAACTCTCACCTGCTCCCTTAAATTTAAGTGAGCTCCACTGAAGGACTGGTGGGCCTATTTTTGGGTGTTCTCACATTAAGTGGTGGGCAGAATTTGGAAAATTAAAGAAATTTTCAAACCCAAGCCAATGAAATAATTGCAGATTATAGTTCACAGTAGCAGGCCCAGAGGCAACAGCTGTGGTCCCATTGGCCCGATACAGGTCAGGCTTCTGCATGCAAATGCACATACACACACACACACACACACACACACACACACACCCCCCTTCACATCCGTGTCCCTCTGCAGAGAGACACAGAGTTTGTGTTGCCAGAAATTCCTTTACTATTTCTGGCTTATCAGGAAAGTAAAAAAAAAATGCTAATGAATTTTCTATCATACTTACTGAAATATGTGAAAAATACATTTGCATGATGCAGCACAATGGTTATGTTTTAACTCTTTGTAGAAGAATCCTCATTTATACCAGTGGTTCTCACACTTGCACCTGCATCATCACCTGGGGGGCTTGGGAAAAAAGTGTGTGGACTCTCTTCCCAGAGCTTCTGATTCAGTACATCGAGGGCAGGCCTGAAAATGTGCATTTTCTGACAAGTCCCCCGGGGATGCTGATGCTGTTGGGCTGAGGACCCCACTTGGAGAGCCCCTGGGTATATGGCTGGGTGCTTTGTTTTTAAAAACTGATATTTAACTTTAGGGCTATATGTCTTATGGGTTAGAACTGTAATATGACCTAGGGACCTGAATGCGAATGTTTCATAGCTCATTTCTGGTTCTTGAAGCCCCAGTTTTAAACTAAATGGTCATTACTTCAGTTTGTGACTGTTCCATTACAAACATGAGTTTTTGTCCAATTGTATGGTTGCCCTTTCTACATGGGCTCATTCCCAACATCATCATCATTCTTCTGGGACAGTTGAAAATGTAAATTCCCAACTGAACAGGGTCTGGCAGAGAAAGAGGAGGAGGTGGGTGGAGAGGCTGTTCTAAACTATCAACAGCACAGCTATCTAAAAATAAGCCTGCTAAGTCAAGAAGGCTGGCTTACAGATGAAAATAGGATGATGAAGAACATTTTGCAGAATTGCATCTGAGGTATAGAAGTCTTCATGTGACATTTTCTTTTTTCCTCCACTGGGAGAAGAGAAATGTGCTGAAATGCTGAAATACTAAACTTTGGGTGACTTCAAATAAAATTATGAGAAAGGGCAAGTCAGCACAAGGGACACAAGGAATTTCAATGCTCAGCTTCAGAATGCCTTTGCTAAGCTTACTAAAGCCTCTGTAAAGCAGTGTTCTGTGCACGAGTAGTAGGTAGAGACACATATCAGTGTTCTTTTTAAAAAGATTTATTTATTTATTTGAGAGAGAGCATGAGCAGGGAGAGGTGCAGAGGGAGACAGGGAGAGAGACTCAAGCAGCCTCCCTGCTGAACATGGAGCCAGACCAGGGCTCCATCCTAGGACCCAGAGATCATGACTGAGCCAACATCAAGAGTTGGACGCTTAGCCGACCGAGCCACCCAGGTGCCTCACATATCCACATTTTTACAGGCATGCATCTGTGACTTTTATCAGACATCTGGGTTGTCCAGGAATTTTTTTAAATTTATTTTATTTTTTTAAAGATTTTATATATTTATTTGTCAGAGAGAGAGAGATCGAGAGAGCAAGCACAGGCAGACAGAGTGGCAGGCAGAGGCAGAGGGAGAAGCAGGCTCCCCGCTGAGCAAGGAGCCCGATGTGGGACTCGATCCCAGGACACTGGGATCATGACCGGAGCCAAAGGCAGCCGCTTAACCAACTGAGCCACCCAGGCGTCCCTTTTTTTATTTTTAAAGATTTTATTTATTTATTTGACAGAGAGATCACAAGTAGGCAGAGAAAGAGAGGGAAGCAGGCTCCCTGCTGAGCAGAGAGTCCAATGCAGGACTCAATCCCAGGACCCCGAGATCATGACCTGAGGCTTTAACCCACTGAGCCACCCAGGCGCCCTGTGTCCAGAAATTTTTAACGTAATATGTACAGAGAATTCCCACATAAGTGTACAGCTTGAATTTTCAGAAATGGAACACAGTTATATAATCAATACCCTGATAAAGGAATTACCGTTTCCTCAGAGTCCCCCCCATGCTCTCTCAAGCCACTTCTCCCTTCCAGAGAAACCACAATCCAGTTTTCTGACAGCGTAGAGATTTTGCTTTTTTCCCTCTTTTATGTAAATGAAATCACATGATATATATTCTTCTCTGTCTAGCTTCTTCCATGTTTCTGAGAAAAATAAAGCCCTAACACAGTATTTTCATTTTTTATCATTTTTAAAGATTTTATTTATTTATTTTAGAGAGAGAGCACCAGTGGGGAGGGAGAAGCAGAAGGAGAGGGACAAGCAGACTCCGTGCTGGGCATGGAGCCTGATGTGGAGCTCAGTTTCACGACCTGAGATCACGACCTGAGCTGAAATCAAAAGTTAGACCCTTAACCGACTGGGCCACCCAGGTACCCTGTAAGCCCTAACACAATTTTTAAAATTTAATTTTGTGATTGAAAAAGTAGTACATGTGGTAAAACCAAAAAACAAAAATCAAACAATGCCAGAATATAGAAAATAAAAATAAATAGATATTTGTGCAGTTTAATGGTATATAATTCATTTTCATTGGTGTACAGCATATCACATTTTGTGGATAGAACATAACATATTTACCCACTCTATTATTAATGAGTGTTTGGGTAATTTCCAGTTTGGGACTATAATGGAGAGAACTGCTTTGGAAATCCTAGTACATGTCTACTGATGAACACATATATTGTTCATTTACTTATTTAATATTCATTTGTTTATTTTAAAAGATTTTTATTTATTTATTTGAGAGAGAGAGCAAGCAAGAGAGAGAGCACAGGGGAAGGGAGAAGCAGACTCCCCGCTAGGCAGGGAGCCTCATGTGGGGTGCACACCCAGAACCCTGGGATCATGACCTGAGCCAAAGGAAGATGCTAAAGTTACTGAGCCGCCCAGATGCCTCCCTATGTATTAAATTTTACTGGGCTTGGGGAACAGAATGTTAGGTCATAGATTATGCATATATTCAGTTTTAGTAGGTACTGTCAAATCTTACTAGTTTCTAAAGTGTTTCTATCTATTTATATCTTAACCAGGAGTACATGAAAGTTATAGTTTCTCTGCATCTTCAGAAATACTTGAAAAAGTCCCATCTTACTTATGTTTCACCCACTATGTGGTTGTGTAGTATTCTTTTATTGTGATTTAAATCTATATGTTAACTAATGAAGATGAATACCTTTTCATTTGGTTTGCTGGCAATTTAGACATCTTTTTTTTCATTTAAGTACTGGGTTTTATTTTATTTTTATTTTTTATTCATTTTTATTTTTTTATTATGTTCAATTAGCCAACATATAGTACATCATTAGTTTTTGCTATAGACATCTGTCTTCTTTTGTGTAGTGTCTGCTCAAATTTTTTGCTCATTTATTATTAATAGGAATTCTTTGAATATGTAACATATGATTTATTTGTCAGACATGTATATTATGACCATCTTCTACTATATGAGTTTCTTTTTCACTCTCTTTTTGGAGTCTTTTGATAATTGTTTTTTAATTTTATGAGTATCCCTTTTTATGACCCACTTTAGAAAGTTTTGTTTACTGCAAGGTCACAAAGATGTTTTTCTCCAGAAGTTTTATTATTGTACCTTTCATGTCAAAACCTACAATTTATTTTTGTCTATGATATGACATAACGATCGAAGTTCATTTTTTCCCTCAATGGATACCCAGCACCACTTGTTTAAAAACTCATCTCTTGAGGCACCTGAGTGGCTCGGTGGGTTGAGCCTCTGCCTTCAGCTCAGGTCATGATCTCAGGGTCCTGGGATCGAGCCCTGCGTCGGGATCTCTGCTTAGCAGGGAGTTTGTTTCCCCCCTCTCTCCCTGCCTGCCTCTCTGCCTACTTATGATTTCTGTCTGTCAAATAAAAAAAATAAACTCTTTAAAAAAATAAAAATAAAAACGCATTTCTCCTTATCATAGTCTCTTACAGACCTTCTTTTGAATATTCTTTCAAATATTTACTCAAGGTGATTTTTGGGCTCTTTCTTCCTCTGTATTTTCACATGCACAATTCCTCAGTAAGGCCCTTTGCCATAAATAGCCTAACTGGCATCTCTGTTCCCATGACCTGGCCACTGTCTATTCTCCTCTCAATATCTAGATCAATGATCTTGAATAATATTTGCATCACATTCGATTATTCAAGACGTATATTAAGTTTTTGTTTCTGCTATAACAAATTGCCACAAACTTAGTGGCTTAAAACAACAGAAACTTATTCTCTCATAGTTGAGGCCAGAAGTCGGCAATCAGTCTCAATGGGCAGAATCAAGGTGTCATGGGGCCAAGCTCTCTCTGGAGGCTTTAAGGGGAAATCAGTGCCTTGCCTCTTCCAGGTTTTGGTGGCTGCCAACATTTCTTGGCTTGTGGCTCCATCAATGCAATCAGCCTTTAAGTTCTTTAAATCTCTCAGATATAAGTACCTGATTTATTTTTTTTATTTATTATTTTTTTTTTTTTTTTGTGGTGGAGCTAATTTTCAGCCTATCACAAGAGGTTTGGAGCAAGCTCTCGTATGTTTTAAAACTGTAATTTAATTTTGTTATAGAAAAAATAACACGTGGTAAAAATCAATCAGTGAATCAATCAATCTAAAAATTCACACAATGCTAAGGGATATAAAGGAAAAAGTGATTCTTTCTCCCAACCCCTGCTTCACTCTAGTCCCTTCTCTCAAAAGCAATAGCTATCCTTGGTTTTATGCATATGCTTCTAGAAGTGTTCTGTGCATATGCAAGCATGTATATATGTATGTATGTATGCATTCAGTTAATTTTCAATTTATGGACATTTGATTTGCTTGCAGTCTTTTGTTATTACAGAAAATGCAATGGATGTCTCTGTATGTATAGTCTTAAGAAATTTGCTTCTAGAGGGTAGATTCCTGGAGATGGAATTACTGGCTCCTAGAGTATATGTCTGTTTGGGCTGCTAACAACAGAAATGTATTTCTCACAGTTCTGGAGGCTGGAAGCCTGAGGTAAGGATGCTAGCATGGTCTGATTCTGGTAAGGGCCCTCTTCCAGGTTGTAGACTGCTGACTTCTTACTGCATCCTCACATGGTGGAGAGCATAGAAGACCTGGGGAGCTGCTTGAAACGCAGGCTCCTGGCGTCACCACCCATAAGCCTTATTCTGAGTATGGAGCAGGGGCTCAGAAACGGGCATTTTGTTTTGAGGCAGGTAGTAGGAAGACCATGGTTTTAAAAATAGTTCACGATTCACAGGTAAATGGTTTTGGAAGCAACTGACACTCGAAGCAGGGTTTAATGGGACAAAGAGGAGAGAGAAAGAAAGGAGAGGATACAGAAAAAGCATGGAGGTAGGAATTGAGATGCCATTTGGAGGGCAAAAAGAGTATTCGGTTTGGCTGGTAGTGGAAAGATTAGAGAGGCAGGTCAGGGCTGGATCACGCAAGACAAGAGCCGGCCCTGCCCCCATCAGGGCCCCGGCATATGACCTTCTCTGTATGGATCACAGTGAAGGTGGCATATGATTACTTTAGATGTGAATTCTGACACACTGCAATGCCAGCACATACACGCATTCACATGTGCTTGCTCAGAAAAGCCCTGTGTCCCTCTCAGTACGAGTCACTTGGCTGGACTTTAGAACTTTGGTCCTAGATCTGAGTTGGTTCAGACTTCCTTCAGATCACCATGTGGCTGCAACTTCATCAATATTTCATAAAACACGCCAAGGCAGGAAACAACATGGGCTCCATTTTGCTGAACGCTCCTTCTACCACCTCCATTGGCTGTTCCTGTCCACTTCATTGCTCTGACATCCAGACTCCCGGATTGCTCACAAGGCAGATTTCCTGCCATTCTTATGTGGAGTCTGGTCAGAGGAGACAGAAGCCCAGAAGGCACTCGGCTTAAATTCCAGGCTAAGGAGTGGTAGCTGGAAAGGGGTTATTTATATATTCCTCAGCTTGGAATAGTAACACATTTTAAAAGCTATGGTGTTTAATCATGTCTGAGCCTGAGGAATGTGGAGCCCCTGTGAGGAATTCTGCTTTATGAGGATAAAAATAAGAAATTGGTAGCTTCTCCTGTCAAGCTTCGCAAAGTGTTCTTCTTGAATCTCTTGCCCTCTCTGTCACATTTTATTTTCCTACTGCCTAGTTTGTGTTCTGAAATATTGTGCATAAGACTAATACCATTTCACCAAGATCTTGAGTCCTCAATCTTGAATCCTTTTACCATTTCATGCAGTTCTGCCCTGCAAGTATCCTATGCAGAGAGAGTAAATGCACATTTACTCCTCAAAATGAATTACTCAATAGCATTTAGGTATCAACTAGTTATCATTTTCAAACACTTAGGACTTCCTTTTCATTTTCTGTGGCCAGTCTTTTGAGAGGAAGGTGGCTTTTTTGATTTTCAGATTAAAGGGATAAAGTCTGCCAACAAAAGGTGCTGAAAAATAAGATGGGTGAATTCTCTTTACAAGAGATCATGCTTATCATTCTGTCACATTCTTAGCTTCTCCTTACCCAGTGTCTGAGAATGTGAGACTTGAACCTGATCCTCTCAAATTGCAGGGCAATATATAACAATGACATCATCTGAAGATCTTTCTAATAAGGAACTACTATTTATAAATAAAGACAATCCTTACCTTAAAAAATAGTATTATTTAGTATGCAAACTTTTGGAATCAAATTTCAAGGCATTATAGATCCAGGTACCATGTCAAACAGGTGTAACCTTAGACATGAAGGAATGCACAATCACTCTGAAAGGTTATACTCTAAATGACAGGCCTCTCCACTTCAGCTGTGTCTGACACCAGAGTCAATGGAAGAAAAGATTAAGATCATTGTCATGGTCATAAATTACACTGTGTCTCATTCTTCTCCCAAATACAGCAAAGCATCTAATTTCTTATAAATGAAACACTGTCTCCATAGAAAAGAAGGGAATGGGGTATTGTCAATTATTCAGTTAATTTCCTCCTTTTAGAAATAATAATTTTTATTTTTAGATTGGTTGAAAACATTACTGAGTCCTCCACTGGTTTCTTCATGTGTTTACGGCATATCGTATTCAACCTTATTTTGGGTTATAAAATTCTCAGCTTAACTTCCATTATGAGAAAAGAGAGACATGATATGGAGAAATGATAAAAGAAGAATGATACTCAAGGTACAGGGATAATTCTTTTGCTACATTAAGCATTAACACTTTAGTAAAACTTAATTTCCATGGTAACATGAAACACAAGAAATAAATGAAGTGTTGGACAACTTAGCCTATAAGGCAATATCAGTGAAGTTTTAAAAGTGGTAAAAAACTGAGAGTTTTTCCACTAAGATCACAAACAAAACAAAGAAGTCAAATCACAATTTTATTCAACATAGTACTGGAAGTCCTAGCCATAGCAATCAGACAAGAAAAAGAAATAAAATGCATCCAGATTGGTAAGGAAAAAGTAAAACTTTGTTTGCAGATAACATGATACTATATGTAGAAAACCCTGAAGACTCCATCCAAAAACTACTAGAAGTGATAAATGAATTCAGTAAAGTCACAGAATACAAAATCATTACATAGAAATCCTTTGAGTTTCTTGAAATGGATAAAAGACCTCAATGTGAGACAGGAATACATCAGAATCCTAGAGGAGAACATAGGCAGTAACTCTTCGATATCAGCCACAGCAACTTCTTTCAAGATATGTCTCCAAAGGCAAAGGAAACAAAAGTGGAAATGAACTTTTGGGACTTCATCAAGATCAAAAGCTTTTGCACAGCAAAGGAAACAGTCAAAAAAAATAAAGAGGCAACCCACGGAATGGGAGAAGATATTTGCAAATGACAGTACAGACAAAAGGCTGATATCCAGGATCTATAAAGAACTTCTCAAACTTAACACACACAAAACAGATAATCATGTCAAAAAATGGGCAGAAGACATGAACAGACACTTCTCCAATGAAGACATACAAATGGCACATGAAAAAATGTTCATCATCACTAGCCATCAGGGAGATTCAAATTAAAACCACATTGAGATACCACCTCACACCAGTTAGAATGGCCAAAATTAGCAAGACAGGAAACAATGTGTGTTGGAGAGGATGTGGAGAAAGGGGAACCCTCTTACACTGTTGGTGGGAATACAAGTTGGTGCAGCCAATTTGGAGAACAGTGTGGAGATTCCTTAAGAAATTAAAAATAGAGTTTCCCTATGACCCTGCAATTGCACTACTGGGTATTTGCCCCAAAGATACAGATGTAGTGAAAATAAGGGCCATCTCTACCCCAATGTTCATAGCAGCAATGGCCACGGTCGCCAAACTGTGGAAAGAACCAAGATGCCTTTCAACAGACAAATGGATAAGGAAGATGTGGTCCATATACACTATGGAGTATTATGCGTCCATCAGAAAGGATGAATACCCAACCTTTGTATCAACGTGGACGGGACTGGAAGAGATTATGCTGAGTGAAATAAGTCAAGCAGATAGAGAGACAATTATCGTACGGTTTCACTTATTTGTGGAGCATAAGAAATAACATGGAGGACATAGGGAGATGGAGAGGAGAAGGGAGTTGAGGGAAATTGGAGGGGGAGATGAATCATGAGAGACTATGGACTCTGAAAAACAATCTGAGGGTTTTGAAGGGGCGGGGGGTGGGAGGTTGGGTGAGCCTGGTGGTGGGTATTACGGGGCACGTATTGCATGGAACACTGGGTGTGGTGCATAAACAATGAATTCTGTTATACTGAAAAGAAATTAAATTTTAAAAATGAGAAAAAACAAAACAAAACAAAAAGAAGTCTGTTGAGTTTCTATACACAAATAATGAAATAACAGAAAGAGAAATTTAAAAAAATCCATTTACAATTGCACCAAAAAATATAAACTTAACAATGACTATATATTACATATATTTATTAAATAGACAATTGTTGAGTATTAGAAAGAAAGAGGTGAAGGGTATTTAGAGTTTTGTTTTTTTTTTTTTTTTTTTTTTAGTTCAACCACTTTTTCCTACTACCATCATTTTACACATAAGGAAACAGAGATACAGAAAGGTTAAAGTCATCATGTCTATATAACCAAGTAGTGGTCAAGCTGGGACCAGAGCCCAGGTCTTCTGACTTCCACTCGAACGCAGTTCCACTAAGGTAATTGGGGTAATGTGATGACAGAGGTCTCTGGATAAATTTATCCATGTGATTATTCCTATTCCCTCAACTACTGTTTTACACTTATTAAGTGTAGGAAACTTGACTTTCCCTTCTATGTCATCCTCTACTATGTGAAGCAAATGGCATGAATTCCTGTTGAATGTGTGATATGCAGATCATTCTCAGTGATTGTGGAAGATGAAAAGAGAAATTTTGTTTAGCATTAAAGAATCCTTGACTTAGAAAGGCTATGTAATGTGGTCATAAAGTCTCAAGACTTAGGAGTACTAAAAAGAAAGTAGAAACTCATCTCCTCTAGGTTAGTTGGACATCCATTTCCTGAAGCTAAATGTTAAGATACAACTTCTTAAAGTTCTTTCTAGGGGCGCCTGGGTGGCTCAGTGGGTTAAAGCCTCTGCCTTCGGCTCAGGTCATGATCCCAGGGTCCTGGGATCAAGCCCCGCATTGGGCTCTCTGCTCGGCAGGGAGCCTGCTTCTTCCTCTCTCTCTGCCTGCTTCTCTGCCTACTTGTGATCTCCGTCTGTCAAGTAAATAAATAAAAATCTTAAAAAAAAAAATAAAGTTCTTTCTAGATCCAGAATATTGCTGGAAGATTACAGTCCTACTTCTGGCCCATTCTTCATCTCTCTCTAAATGAAACCAAAGCTCTTAAATGCATTCCTTAGGTTCTATTACAGGCTGAATTCATATGTTGAAGCCCTAACATCTAGTGTGACTGTGTTCTGAGAGAGGGCCTTTAAGGGAGTAATTAAGGTTGAATAAGGTCCTAAGTGGAGGTCTTAATCTGATATGACTGATATCCTTATAAGCAGAGGAAGAGATACCAGAGCACTCTGTCTGTGCATGAAGAGTGCAAAGAACAAGTCAGAGGACATAGTAGGAAGGCAGCTGTCTACAAATCAGGAGAAGAAATCTTACTAGAAACTAACCCTGAAAGCACTTTGACCTTGAACGCACAGCCCAGAGAACTGTGAGAAAATAAATTTGTGTTGTTTAAACAACTCAGTCTGTGGTATTTTGTTAGCATTCCAAGCAAACTGTTACAGATTTTGGTGCAGTGAAGTGGGGTGCTGCTGTAACAAATACGTAAACATGTGGATGTAGCTATGAAACTGAGTAATGGGTAGAGGCTGGAAGAGCTTTGAAGAGTATGCTAGAGAAAGTCTAGATGGCCCTGAAGGATGGTTGGTAGAAACACAAATGTTGAAGCTGAATCTGGTGAAGGCTCAGAAAGAAAAGAGGAGAGCTGGAGAGAAAGCTTCTACCATCTTAGAGTAAGACCTATATCATCATGAAAAGAACAGTGGTGGAAATTTGAGCATTAAAGGTGATTCTGGTGAGATCTCAGTGGAAATGAAGAATTTGTTATTGGTCTCTGGAAAAAAGGTGATTCTGCTTATGATGTGGCTAAGAACTTGGTTGATGTGTGTTCTCATGTTCTGTTGAAGGTAGAGCTGGTGAGTGATGAAATTAGATAAATAGCTGAGGGGATTTCTAAGGAAATGTTTGAGACTGTGGCCTGGTCTCTACCACTTGTGGTAAAATGAGAAAGGAGAGAGATAAATTGAAGAAACTCTTAGACCACAACGCCACCAGAACTTGAAAATTTGGAGAATTCTCAGCTTATCTATATTACCAAAAAAATGAGAAAGCACGTTCTGGAGAGAACACCAAAGCTGTGGCTGGAAATCCCTTAACCACAAAGAGATTACCCATGATTTTAATCAGCTACCTCAGCAGAAGCCAGGAATAGAGATGGGATGAGAGACACTGCCAGTCTGAATAAAAGGAGATGGAGACAGGATGAAATGAAGGAAAGCTTCGAGAATTCTGGGATTCTGTAGGACAGGACAATAGAGTGATCCAGCTGCAAACAGTCTGTGTCCTTCAAGAAAAGGAAAGAATGGCACCAGTGGGGATTTGAAGATCAGCAGATCTGCCATCCTTAGGACAGGCCTGGAGTGTCTGGGTGGTTGCAGGGGCCAAGGCTCTCTCCTTCCTGGTTTTAGAGGGTGGGGTCACATTCTCTCTGTGCCCAAGGCTACCACCTCTCAGTGCTGCAGGGTAGCACACTGCAAAAATGGTGGTAGAGGGTGCCATCCAAGGCGGTGGAAATTACGTTCCCCACTCCGCCCCAATCACCATCAGCATAGGCCCAGAAGGCAGAGCACTAAGCCAAAGAGGATTATTCCTGAGCCTTAAGTTCTATTTTTTTTTAAGATTTTATTTATTTATTTGACAGAGAGAGAGAGAGAGATCACAAGTAGGCAGAGAGGCTGATAGAAAGAAAGAGGGAGAAGCAGGCTCCCTGCTGAGCAGAGAGCCCGACGGGGGGCTCGATCCCAGGACCCCGAGATCATGACCTGAGCCGAAGGTAGAGGCTTAACCCACTGAGCCACCCAGGCGCCCTGAGCCTTAAATTCTAATGGAATTTGCCTTGCTAAGTTTGGATTTGCTTGCGACTTATCACCCCTTTCTTCTTCAGATTTCTTCCTTTTGGAATGAGAATATCTATATGCCCATCCACTATATTTCTAAAACACAAACTTGTTTGATTTTACAGGGTCACAGCTGGAGAGGAAATTTGCATCAGGGCAAACTGTACGTCGGGTTTCCCTCATATCTGAGTTAGATGACAGGTAGTTAGAATGGACTTGGAAATGAAGCTGCAGTGGGTTAAGTCTTTTGAGGCTGTTGGGCATTCCACATGTGAGAAGGACATGAATTTGGGGGGAGGTGTTAGACAGATTATGTTATGGGCTGAATTGTGCTTTACCCCCAGTTTTACTCTATTTGGAGATAGGGCCTAAAGGAGGTTTAAAGGTGAAGTGAAGTTGTAAGGGGGGCCTTAATCTGAGAGGACTGTTATCCTTTCAAGAAGAGGAAGAGATACTAGAGAGTTCTCTTTGCATGCACACACAGAGGAAAGGCCGCATGGGGACATAGTGGGAAGGTGGCCATCTGCTAGCCAGCAAGAGAAGACTCAGCAGAAACCAACTTAACTGCACTATGGGAGTGAACTTCCAGCCTCCAGAGCTGGAAAAGAGGTTTCTGTTATTGTAGCTACCCAGCCTGTGGTATTTTGTTATGACAGCCCTAAAACAGATCTGACTAACACAGACCCATTCTGACTTCAGCCTCCTCCCCTTGTTCACGGCTATCTGCTATACTCGAGACTGATGACACTTTCTTCTGCTTTTCCAAACCATATTCTTTTTTTTTTTTTTTTTAAGATTTTATTTATTTATTTGACAGAGAGAGCTCACAAGTAGACAGAGAGGCAGGCAGAGAGAGAGGGGGAAGCAGACTCTCTGCTGAGCAGAGAGCCTGATGTGGGGCTCGATCCCAGGATCTTGGGACTATGACCTGAGCCGAAGGCAGAGGCTTTAACCCATCGAGCCACTCAGGCGCCCCCCAAACCATATTCTATATGTACCTTTTTGGGGGGGTGTCCAATTCTGCATAAGTTGGTTTATTTCCAAACATCAGCGACTGTGAATAGTTTTTTCCCCTTGTGACTTACTCTTTAACAGCATCATATATTGTGAGTGTTGTATGCCTTAAAGTTTTTTTAAACTGACACACAGTAAAATTGACTTGTGCATCAGATTAAAAAAATACACAGACTACACAGAGAGACACTGATGCAATAAACAGACAAAAACTCAAGAGTTCTCACCAACCACAATTTGGATATTTATATGGCATTTTTATAAGCTCACAATTTCCATTGTCTTTAACATACAAGACACACAAAACAAAATTAATTTAGACAAATTAGATGGAATTCTGGAGTTAATCACTGCGAGGTTTAAATTAAATTAAATGCCATTATTGCGAAGTCCAAAGAAAATTTAGTAATAGTGAATAATGTTGTAAGCCAGAGGGACTAATCAGAACTATTATTTTATTTTTAAAAAATTTTTATTTTTAAAAAAAATTTTTAAAGATTTTATTTATTTATTTGACAGAGAGAGACACAACGAGAGAGGGAACACCATCGGGGGAGTGGGAGAGGGAAAAACAGGCTTTCCACTGAGCAGGGAGCCCAATGCGGGGCTTGATCCCAAGACCCTGGGATCATGACCCAAGCTGAAGGCAGACGCTTAATGACTGAGCCACCCAGATGCCCCTCAGAGCTGCTTTAAAAAAAATGAAGAGATGTGAGGGCACTTGGGTGGCTCAGTCAGTTAAGAGTCTGCCTTTGGCTCAGGTCTCGATCTCAAGGTCCTGGGATCTAGCCCCACATCAGGGTCCTTGCTCAGCGAGGAGCCTGCTTCTCCCTCTCCCTCTGCCTCTCCTCTCTGCTTGTGTGTTCTCTCTTTCTCTCTCAAATAAATGAACAAAATCTTAAAAAAATGAGGAGAAGTGAATTCTTATAATTGGAATTCAGACATATATATTTATATAGAAGAAAGTCCTCAGTAACAGTGTGTTGTCCGAGGTAGGAAACTAATGATCCGGCTTTCATGGAGTGTTATAGTTTAGTTGGTATTTAGTCTGTGAGGGCTGCTGTAACAAAGTACAACAGAAGGGCTGGCTTCAACAACAGCATATTATCTTTCCATGGTTCTCAAGGCTAGAGGTCTGAGATCAAATGACCCTGGGTTTGTTCTCTTTCTGAGACCTCTCTGCCTCGTTTGTAGTTGGCTGTCTTCTCCCTATGTCTTCACACGGTTTTCCTCTGGCTCCTGTCCGTGTCCTAATCTTTTCTTACAAGAATGTCTGTCAGATAGGATCAGGGCCCACATGTATGACCTCATTTTACCTTAAATACCTTTAAAGGTCCTATTTCCAAACAGTCACATTCGTAGGTACTGGGGGTTTGGGCTTCAACATATGGATTTGGGGAGGGGGCATAGCTTAGGCCATAACAGCAGGCACTTCTTCATCAGCATATGCTACCATCAAAACCACGCTCAGAAGGCAGTTGGGTCTTCCATACTCCCAACGCGCAGAAGTGGCATTTCAAACCAGATCCAGTAACTATAAATTCTGTATCTATCATAACACCCCTAAACTTTATATTAATGCATAATAAGAAAACATGACATATGTAGTAATATAAAAAATTAATTGGTTAAAGATGTCCTAATTCTCTAGAATATTCAAGGGTAAACTGCAGTCCAGCCTAATAATCACATATTCTAAAGGAATTTTGTTGTAATTTTGGGGCACCTGGGTACATGCATTTTGTTTTCTATTTTGTATATGCAGAGAGGGGATATGATCCTTGAGAACCCATGCTCTTTTAACTCCGGTCACTAAGGTCTCATCACTGCCTAAAAGGGTAAAGCAATTAAGTTTCCAATTTTCTCTCCAGGAGATCCTTAAGCACGGGGTAAAAGAGAATCAAAGCTTTTCTCTTTGGATCGACTCTCAGATGGGATTAGTAAGATATTTTAGTAAACTGCAACAGTACAATTCTAAAGGAGATAGTGGGTGCAGTGGAGAATTACACTCACGTGTGTCATATATATGTATGTGTGTATATATGTGTATGGACACAGTATATTTGTGGATGCCTGCACATACATGTATGTGCAGCTCTATGTACATATATAAACATATAATATGCAGAACATACACCATTCTCAGCATTACAAAAACTTCCTACCTTCTAACATCAACTATACAAAAAAATATTGTTGCAAATTTGCAAACTCCTAACCTAGAGGTGGAGGCATTCACTATGTGTTGTGGGAAATTATAGATGATTCTCCAACAAATGGAAAATTGCACATAAACTCTCTCTCTGCACTCCGGATTTGTAAGACATGGGGTTTGTAAGACACTCAGGATTTATAAGACATTTGCTATCTTGTAAAGAAAACAACAGGTTGGACAATGGCTGTTTTTCACTCTTTGCCGATGTAGGTCAACAGAGAAAGCCAAGTACAGAGTAACCTGAGCAAACCTGGGCAAAGTCGAATATAATGTAGATACTGGGTGCAAAGAAGGTACGACCATAAAGTCACTTTCTAAAGTGTTTCCATCCTCATCATACCCCTGCCAAAGGTCACACAACATAATGTGACCAGCAATAACAAACTGTATCCCTTGGCTCTCAGTCCTGGCTCATATTTCCTTCCTGTGATGTACAACCAGTCTACGGGAGATTACATATGGAAGAGATAGCAGAAAACCTGAGGTCTATATTATCTAGTCCTTCATTTTTATATAGTTATGCTCCCTGAGACTGTATATATTTCTGACTGAAGGCAGATAAAAGAGACATACCACTGTGTCATCTTGATTAATGGATGTGTTGGATTGGCGAGTTGTCTTTTGACTTTCCCTCTCTCCCAGAACAGACTACAGAACACCGACCCGATTAGCAGTGTGTTTTGTCAAGAGTGGGTGGGCTATCTCCACTAGATTGACCTGATGCTATTACAGCTGTGTGTTTACTGCTCCAGGGGCATTAGCACTGTTGGGCATTCATTAGGTAACTGGGTACAGAAACACTTTCATGGAAAAGAGAAGTGAGAAGACAAATGTGTGCTTTCTTTTTTTTTTTAGATTTTATTTATTTATTTGACAGACAGAGATTACAAGTAGGCAAGAAAGGCAGGCAGGGAAAGAGAGGAGGAAGCAGGCTCTCCGAGGAGCAGAGAGCCCGATGCGGGGCTCGATCCCAGGATCCTGGGATCATGACCCGAGCCGAAAGCAGAGGCTTTAACCCACTGAGCCCCAGGCGCCCCTGTGTGCTTTCTTCTTAGAGCAGAAATAAGATCCATTAGATTATTATCAGCAGATCAGCTAAAAGCTATACCCTTATATTTCTTCCCAAACGTTCCTTTTGAAATGCCTCACTGTCCTTATCTGTCCATCAGTATCTGGCATAATGGACATCTTAAGAGTTAGGGCCACAACTAACTCAGTTAAAGGACTAGAACTCTTTGAAAAAAAAAAAATTAAGCAGATGATCATTTCCCACTGTGAATGAGGTGTCTGTATGGAAAAACAATGGAAAACAGAGCACAAGTAACATTTCTAACATGGGTCCGACGGTGCCGGTGAGGGTAAGGTTAATGGCATATGTGACTGGACTTTTATCTCTGAGGAAACTCATGCAGCACCATTGTAAAGACAGAAGGAATGAGCCAAGAATAGTAATAACTATTCAGTTCTCTAACCCTAACTTCAGTTAGTAGGCTCTGCACCATTACTGAAGAGGGTTATTTTCCTCGACCAAATTAAAATCAACTTTCTGCCATTAGCCGAATCTTAACCACTACCCACCAGCAGACACACCTGTGGCTCATCAGAATGAAGGTCCCATTTTGATGACTAGAATCAGAAGCCTTGTATAGGAGGCAATATCATGTCCTAGAATTTGCTTACGAGAGAAAACCTTGAGACTCTGTTGTTGAAGTGCTGGTCTCCTTCCTCAGAAACACACACACATGCTTCAGCATCAGGAGATTCATGGATTCCTAGAAGTGATTTCCATGCTCCATCCATGCTCACAGACTAGGTTCATGACCCTGATGCCGAATGTATCCTCGGCTCTCCTTCGTCCTCTCCATCCCTTCCAAAGCTGCCCCTTCCCAGGCATCCCTGCTTTTCCGACTCCATTCAGGCTGGCCTGCTCCCCCCCCCACCCAAGGGAACTAGCAAACACACCACGCTCCCCTGTTGTTCCTCTGCTCCCACCCCTCCCAGGGGCTTCCTTTACTCACGGTCTGGGCTTTAATCTCTACTTCTCCATCCTCACTTTTCATCATATCCTGAGTGATACCTAATGTCCCAGAAGTTCCAGACTTTTTGCAATTTCCTGTATGGATTTTTTTGAGTCTGTGCCTTTATTTTCCGCAGTCACATCAGTCTGAGGCCCACACATCCTATTAGTCCCATTCCCCTTACTCCTTGAATTTCCTTTGTGCCTTAACTACTCAACTTGGTTGCCTTTTTGGGCAGCAATCTGCCATCTTCTGTTCTGAACCCAGCTTCTTTAGTTGCTCTGGTCTGTCTACAGTGCCCCATGCACACTTGTCCTCTTCCCACAGTGCATTCTCATTACCCACCCCGGTTCCTGCCTTTTACTCTAGACTGTCAGCTTCTGGGGGGTAGGGGCAGTATCTTATTCTTTCTTGCATTTCCAGGTCTTAATAATTGGGCTTAGAGAGTACATATTCAATAAGCATTTGATTTTCAAATGAATAAAAAAAATGAATAGTTTAAAGAAGAGATGCTTTAAAAATCACTGATTTTAAAAATCCTTTGTACAGCTTTTTGTGGCATAAATAGTAGCTATTCTTATGCATCTTCAGGATTTATGAGGGAACACATGAAATGTCAACTAAATGAGGTGAATTATGCCTAAGAACTTAGTAGAGTACTTGACAGATAGTATGCTCAATGTTGATTTTTTTCCTTTTATGTTACATTAGATAATTAAATATAAGTTAAATTTATTATACAAATTCATTTTATATAATGTAAATATCTATTATAAAGTATATTGTATTATAATTTATAAACTAGAATGTAAAATTTACTTTTCTTAAATCCCATCTCAAAGCAGAGTCAAAAATTAAGGAAAAATGTTTTCCAGAAGTTATTTAATCAGTAGATGCTTATTGGACACTACATCTACCTGCCAACCATTGTGCTAAGGGCTGGAGGCCCCTTGAGGCCAGGATGTGGCCACTCTCTACCTTCAGGGAGCTTACAGTTAAGTGGACTTCACAAGAACCAGGCCTCCATCTATGCCCCCTCATGAACCCAGGAGATTCCCTGTAAGCTTGTATATATTTCTAGATCCAAGTGAATTGTTACTTCATTCTTATTTTTATTTAATCCAGAAGGAGGTCATTAGTTTTTTAAATGGTGGATTCCAGGGACAGATATATTCTGTAATTTCAGATCTTATTTAAGAATGATTCTTGGGGCACCTGGGTGACTCAGTTGCCTAAGCGCCCAACTCTTGATTTTGGCTCTGGTCATGATCTCAGGGTCATGAGATGGAGTCCTACTCCTGCTCCGGGCTTAGCGGGGAGTCTGCTTGGGATTCTCTGTCTTCCCCTCCCTATTCACTCTCCCTCTCTGCTCAAGCACGCTCTCTCTCTCTCAAAAAAAAAAAAAAAAAAAAAAAATCCTGAGGCACATTCCACACACTATTCAAAGGCATATTATTCAACTATAGCCTAATCTGAGACTTTGTTCTTCTCTAGCCCACCCACCATGAAAACAAAGGTGAAATTCCTCTGACTTCTTGGTCCCCGTCTACTCCTACTCCATGTTGTATGGGGAGCCAGCTTCACTCCTGGAGTCACATGGTGATGGGAATCTGGAACTATGAATTGCAAAGAGGATGTGGACACTGGGAATCTGACCATGAATTCCAGCTGGCTCTAGTCAGATAAGCAGACATCAACTATCCCAGGAGATTGTCTTGAGGGCTTTACTCACTTAGCACTGTTAGAATAGTAGAGAAATTCTCCATGGACACAAAATAGACATTGGGAGCAAATGTTGCCCTTTGGGTTCCGCCTTCCTCCCTCGTAGGCCCTGGGGACTGGTTTTTAGTGCACTGAGCTTTTACTCAAACACTTCTTAGTGCCTTGGGAAACTAGGTCCCACATGAAGTTCAATATGTATCTTTTTAATGTCAGCATCATACATATGTGTGAATTTAATGACATAACAATAAGAAAATAAGACATTCCACGGATTTGGTTCCTGAAGTTCAGTTTTGTCCTCATCTCCTTATCCTCACCCACGGGTGACATCTGGCAATATTTGGAGACATTTTTGGTTGTCACAACTGGGACAGGGGTGTTTCCGGCATCAAATAGATAGAGGCCAGGGATGTTGCTAGACATCCTGTGATAATGTTTAGGAAAATACCCTCCACACAGAATTACCTATATACATCAATATGGTACAACAATAGTGTGGAGGTTAAGAAACTCTGGGTAAGCCTTAAAGAGTAAAATAAGGAATGATGAGACCTCCATTGTAGTTATCTTGTTACCTGCATCCATTTTCACTATGTTCCCCAAACTGTATTTTAAACAGAGAGAAAAATTTAAGTGAGGTGTCCATCCTCATGGCTCTTACAGAATTCCCTTAGTGAGAATGTGTAGATATCTATAAAATATTAACTAACAGTACAAGAGAATAAGCAAAAATAAAGCAGAGCCTTAACTGTTAAACAAATGGTATGAGACATTTTGCTTGGATGACGTCACTGTAAAAACAGGAAATGACGCTAAGAGACAGTGGGGGCAGGGCTCCTGCCTCTTTTGCATCCTGCTGTCTTCCCAGAACCCAGCATGATGCCTGGCATGAAACTGCTGCTCAATTCTCAATAAGCCTTCATTGCATGAGTTCAGGAACAGATTTGGAGAGAAAGACTACATATTTTCTAGAAAGTTAGGAGGAATGGCAAAAATAAAGGTCAGAAGGAAGGAATGGGATTAGTATATTCCAGGCCCTCCATGGCTGGAGAGGGAAAAGTACTAAACTAGGAGAGGGGGGACAGGGTGTAGGGAAGGGAGGTTGGGCTACTCTGGGAAATCTGGATTTTCTTTATAGGTCCTGGGAACACAGATTAGAGATTCTGTTTGTTCCAGATCCATTCCAGTCCATTTCACTGCTTATCTGTTTGAATCTTGGGATGCCTTTAGTCACCCAGCCCTGAGTGTGGATGGCAAGCACATGGATGAGCGCGAGTCTGTGAGCGTGGGACGGGGGCAGGGGGCTAGAGTGTGGATGAGAGCAGTCTCTGTGCATGAGAGGGGGGTGCTTATGGACGGGCACAAATCTGTGTACACGGGGGGAGGGATGAAGTAGGTGCTGCATTACCTAGCCCTCCTCTTCATCTAAATGTCTTCCTGTTCTTCTCACCTGAACCTCCAACTCTGCTACCCAGACTGAACCAGTCCCCTGCTCTTGTGTGTGGGAGTGACTCAGGAATGGGAGGATGGCTCCCCAGCAAGTGTTTGGTCACTGCCTGCTGGGATTCCAGTAAATTCTGCACATGAAAACCCTGCTGTTTCTGGCAGACCAAAGGAAATGCTCAGATATTCTATCTGCATTTGGGGAACGCAACTTTGTTGTCATTATAACTAAGCTGCCATGTATTTATTTATTTATTTATTTATTTAAGAGATAGAGCACAGGAGTGTAGGGAGGGGCAGAGGGAGAGGATCTCAAGCAGACTCCATGCTGAGCACGAAGCCCAATGCAGGACTCTATCTAATGACACTGAGATCATGACCTGAGCCAAAATTAACAGTTGGATCCTTAAGCAACTGAACCACCCAGGCACCCTAACAGTGCTGCCATTTAACTGAAAGTTTATAGCAGCTCCCAAGGCAGCTGTTGGGCTCCCTGTGGAAAGTGGAAAAGGCAAAGGGCAGAGAAGGGGTCATCTGTGGACACACTGTCCTGCCTGCTTTTCCTCCTCTGCTGGGCTTGGGATCTTTCATGGGTAATGTCAATGGAAAGAACAAGTCCCACATGGCCCCAGGCCTAAAACCTTCACGAAGACCAAAGGAGTGCTTAGGTATAGAACAGAGAAGACAAAAGAGTTTCATCTTGCCTGGAAGAGAGATTCTTTCAGCCTGGTAAGCTTGAGTGGTTTCTTTTCAGATCTCACCTTTTTTCCCTTTGATACCCATATCCTTGTGATACAGAAAGATGAGCTAGGCTCAGAGTGACCAGCACATCTAGACACGAGACACCCAGTAGGTCCCCTAGGGATGCAGTCTGCTCCTGAATAATCTCTGTCCCAAAATGTTTGTCCCTGACCCTGGTAGGGAGGACACCTGGACACTCAGGTAGTGACCTTCTGGGAAATGGGGTAAAGTGGCAGGACTTTGGTGCCTTGCTTCATTACACTAATATTAATTATGATGACACCACAGGTGTTACAATATTCAATGAATAATATTAACAAGATGGTAACTTGATCTCATGTTCTCTTTCAGTGATGGATGATTATTACATTGTTATGTTTTAAAGCAATTCTGCTTCAGGCTGAGCAGTGTGGATCACTATCTCCATTTTACAATGGAGGAAGTGAGTCAGCTGGGACGGTTCACTTACTGACGGCTGCAATGGTTACCATGTTTCCCACTAAAACAGTTTGTATTGCGCAAGACTCACAGGACATTGGCTAAGCTTGAATTATATGAAATAACAGATATCTGACAATTTTTTCAACATACAAAAATCATAAGTTCATAGATCCAACTCAAAATTCTCAGGGAAGCAGACTGTCTTATGTACCTTTTACAGTGTAAGGTCATCTGAAGTCATCATCAGATTAATCTAGAATAGGCATACCTGCACTGTAGAATAGACTTATTTTTCAATCTCATTTGCTTAGAAACATCATAACAGTCAGCACCTGCCCTCCCGGCCTCTTGTGCTGCTACAGCCTCGAGAATCTTTACCTGGAAGCTCAGCCCTGCCCAGTGCCCAAGCAATTCCTGACCCAGGCAACCAAATTATCAGTTGGCTCCATCTCTCCATGGGTAGGGTCTAGAAATAGCCCGACTTCTTTGAGCCCAGAGTCCATGTCCAGGGACCAGCCCGGGCACCCCACAGTCACTCCGTAATCCACCTCCTCTTTCCAAACCAAGTCCCAATTTATACAACTGCCTTGGCTTCCTGAGTTGCACTGACTCTGTTTTCTTTCTTGACGTTTAGTCATGTTGTGTTATGTGTATCCATGCCACGATGAATTTTTCATTCTTTAATTCTGGGAGAGACTACACTTATCCCCGATATTCCAACCATGGGCTTGTGTCATGCTTCAGAATGGTTGTACCTTCTAGACTCACAGCCCTGCCCTGCCCATCTCTGGTCAACTGCCCATATGACTAGTCCCGATCCCATCAGAGTTTGACACTCCCCTTTGGACATTGCCTTCTCACCTAGAGGGCCCCACCTCTTCTTGCCTTTCTCCCAGGACCTACCATGACTCACGGCATGGGTCTCCTTCCATAGCAGGGATGGGAAGCCTTTCTAGTTGGCCTTCCAGGTCACACTCTTATGAAGCAGTGACCACCAAAAGTTGGATTAGGGGGCTCCTATTCCCCCTATATCCCCCTCTTATGTCCCCACTTACATTTTGGGGATACAACCCCATTTTGGGAAAGTGATGAAAATATGGACTCAGAAGGGGGTGGGACAAAACCCAACACTGCCAGGAAGAACATGCAGGGAGAGGAGACTACAGAGCAGATGCTAAAGAGGAAGGGAGCTGGTTGTGATTGTTGCCAGAACCTGGGGCCATCAGGTGTAGCCAGGTGTGTAGTTGGGAGAAACTGTGACCCCTGGGCTGCATCAGCACCCTTACTTTTTTTTGTGTGAAATTAAACCAGTGAGAGAATTCTTGGAAAACGACTTTTAGTGATCCAAATATAGTCAGTGGTATTGTAAGAGCATTGTATGGTGACAGATGGTAGCTACCATTACAGTGAGCATAGGATTACATAGAGGCTTGTCAAATCACTATGCCGCACACCTGTAACTACTGTAAAACTGTGTGTCAACTCTATTTCAATAAAAATATGTGTCCATAGGGACAGATGGATAGATAGATATTTTAAAATGACTTTCAGCGACCTAACTGCTTTACAAACCATTTTTCCTCCAGAGTCAGCTTGGAAGAAATGCAAAAGATAAGGTCATTTAGGGGTTTAGGATTTGTTGTTCAGTTCAAAAATCCTTTCTACAAAATTATTTATAATTTCCCCCTTCAGATACCGGGAATGATTACTTTATTTCAATTTATTCCTTCCCATTTTCTGCTATAAATATTACAAAGTAATTAATAAACAAGAAATGATAACATTCATAGGGGACAAGAGGAAAACACCAGGTGCTTTCACCAGGCAAGCACAAAGTGTTTTTGTTTTCCCTGTTTTTGATTCTACAAAATTTTTTATAATATTTAAAATTTTTAAGTATTTTTAAATATTTTAAAATATTTTAATAAAAATTTTATGGTACCCTTTAAGCAAAAGTTGATTTGAACCGAACAGTTCTGAACTGCAAGTGGTTATGAGCTCTCCACCTGCCAGCAACTCACAGACAGCCGCGTACAGAGAAAGTGCAGAAGCTAAGTGGGAAAATTATGCATGGACTATAGCTTCATGCCTGGTTGGCTGCTGAGGACTAGGTTTCCTTTGGTTTCCACTTGAGAACGTTGCGGTAACTCACAGGCCTAGATTTTGGTTTGCTTAGGTAGGTAGCCACGTCATGAGAGTCAGCTTGATCTAGTGGCTTCCTTGTGTCATTCAACAGGACCCAGGTCCCTGCTCTGTCCTTAATTAATAGTCCATCACCTCTGAGAGCCTCTATGTGTTCTTCAATAGAATGGGTGTTTAGGCAGATCATCCAGTTTCTACCATGCCTGTTCAGTGAGTATGGGCTCTCAGGGGGCACCCCTGAACTCCTCCACCATGCATTTACAATACACTTTCCTCTTCATTTTGCAGCTATTTGCACACACATGTAGATGTGATTTCCTAGAGGGTTGGGGTCCATGTATTAGATTTTTTAAAAACATGTTTCTACTTAGAACATTTCAAACATAGTGAGCATAACAGATATTAATGTAGCAAAACTCTAGGTACTTAGTATCCCAAATTAACAAATACTAACATTTTGTAATGTTTATTTCAGTTTTTTTTTAAGAAGTAAAATTATACTTTTTTTATCCACTCCTCAGAGGCAACTGCTATGTTGAGGTGGGTGAGTATAAATTCTGTCCATATTGTAATGTTCTGATTACCTGCAGAGGTACTCAGTAAAAGAGAATGTTGCTTTCCTGTGTTTTAAAAATTTACTTAAGGGGGCCTGCGTGGCTCAGTGGGTTGAGCAGCTGCCTTTGGTTCAGGTCATGATCCCGGGGTCCTGGGATGGGAGCCCCACATTGGCCTACCTGCTCAGTGGGGAGCCTGCTTCTCCCTCTGTCCACCCCCACTAGTGCATGCTCTCTTTCAAATTAATAAAGAAAATCTTTTAAAAAATTACATAAATAATATCAAGCTGTTTGTATGAATCTGCAACTTGCATTTTGCCCCTACAATGTATAATTTTGAGACCTATCCGTACTGATGCTCCAGTATTTATGCCATAGCTCTAACTCATTCAACACTCATATAGAATTTCACGGACTGGATATTCTCTCACTTGTTCAGTTATTCACCGATGGGTAGACACTTTAGTTCATTTCTATTTTCGAGTTATAACAAAGAGTACTCCACGACAATTTTGTGCATGTCTTCTTGTGCGCTTGTGTAAGAATTTCCCTAGAGCACAGAGGGGGCGGTGGAATTTCTAGGGCTGAGGGGAGCAACAGCTTCCACCTCACTGTGTATTGCAAACGGTCCTTCAAAGAAAGTGGCCCAAACAATGCTCTCAACGAGAGTTGCTGACTCCTCTCCAAATTCTTGTTAAACTGGGTACTATCAAACTCATCCCATTGTTTTTTCAATATACATTTGTATATTTGTATGTTTTTTTGGTGGGTTTTTTTTTTTTTTTTTTTTTTTTTTTTTTTTTTTTTTTTTTTTTTTTTTTTTTTTTTTTGTCCATTTAGATTTCTTCTCTTGGGAATTACAAGTTCTTCTCTGTATTAGCCCGAGTCCCCAGGAAACACAGGTCATGCTCAAACCAGAATAATTTAAGTGGACTGTTTACAAAGTTGAGGGCAAATTATTTTTTTTTATTGTTGTTGTTTTGGTTTTGCTTTCGGTTTTTTTTAGGGATAAGGAATTTCTTTAGTACTTCCAGGTTGCTATACAGATTTTTATTTTTTATTTGTTGAGAGAGAGTGACAGTCAGTTCCTGAGGAAGGACTGTGGTTTTAAAGGTCTCCTTTCTTTTCCTGTCTACTTTATTTCTGGCAATGGAATTGTACAGATGGTTCTGGGGCAGTAAGCATGTTTGCTTTGGGTTTTCCCAAAAGAGAGTACTGCCAGTTGAAACTTCGAGAGAGATACCCCCAATTTGGACATCTTCTTTTGCAAGATACATTGTAGATTTTTTCTTAAAGATTTTGATTTTATTTCTTTCTTTGAGAGAGAGAAAGAAAGCATGAGCAGGGGAGAAGAGGCAGAAGAAGAGAGAGAAGCAGACTCCCCGCTGAGCAGGGAGCCCAATCTGGGGCTTGATCCTAGGACCCTGAAATCATAACCTGAGCCGAAGGCAGATGCTTAACCGACTGAGCCATCCAGGTGCCCTGATACACTGTGCATTTTTGACGGGTGCAATTTAACCCCTCTAAGTCAGGTAGAGTATTTCTATCTATTCATTTGAAATTATTTATCTCTACTTTCTACCTGACCTCCATTCTTCCTTTTCTCTTTGAAGACACCTACACATGGGTTCAAATTCCAGCTCTGTCACTTTCTTGCTTTATGTCCTTAGGCAACTTACATAAACTTCCCAAGCTACAATAACTTCCTTATCTGTAAGACAATAATAATACCTACCACACACATAAACATATATGTACCTACACACACACACACACACACACACACACACACACATGATTAAGAAACATATGCAAACTAGGCATAGAGCAGATGATCAACAAATGATAGCTCTTTGGGATTACTGTGATTAAACACCTACTGTGTGCATACAATAGGCATTAAGGCTACAGAGACAAGGCAAAAGGCCTGCTTTACAGAAGTAAACATTTATAAACCAAGCGTTACAATGATGTGTTTTAAGTTACCATTACAAAAGTCTGCACAAGGCAAAAATGGGGCTAAAAGAAGGAATACGGGGTGGGGGGGGAAGTTTAGGGAAGTCTTTTAGGGCAGATGAATCTTTCTGAGGTGAACCAAATACTAATGAGTAGGGGTGTCCCACACAGACTGGGAAAGAGCCCTTTCTTTCTTTCTTTCTTTCTTTCTTTCTTTCTTTTTTTTTTTTAAGATTTTATTTATTTGTCAGAGAGAGAGAGTACACACAAGCAGGCATAGAGGCAGGCAGAGAGAGAAAGGAGGAAGCAGGCTCCCTGCCGGGCACGGGACTCGATCCCAGGACCCCAGGATCACGACCTGAGCCGAAGGCAGCGGCTTAACCAACTGAGCCACCCAGGCATCCCGGAAAGAGCCTTTTCTGAGCAGAGAGAAATATGAACAAAGCAGGGCCCCTGAAACGACCCATCATATTTAGAAGCAAGCCTCTTGGTACATCAGTAGCAAGCCGGCAGAAGAATGGGTGGGAAAACAGAAGGTAGGAAAGTGGGGCTCTTACATGCTCTTCCATGGAAAATAGATTTTGAATAAAGCCTGGCAGACATGAAAAGCCATTGAAGGGCTTGAAGCGGACGAGTAAATAACCACTACCAACCAAGCATCCCTGAGGACAGGATGGGCGCGGAGCTGAGGTTTTTGTCCCCTCTCCCTCTTTGTATGCTGAAGGTGCTATGTGCTCGCTGGGGAGGGCCCCATTTGTTCCACCCCTCCCTGGGTGGCCAGGGCTGGCCTGGCCAGGACGAGTATGCCTTCAAACCTATCTCTGGACCGAATGAATGGATAAAGAAAGAAACGGTGCTTTGTAATTAAAAATGTTTTTTAAAGCTAAAAAATGCATGGGAACAATCTGCATTCAGCTTGAAGGATATTGCCATGAAGATGAGAGAAAACACATTCTGAGAAACGTGGGTTGGAGTTGAGATCTGCTATGGGACACTGAGAAAGCTACTTTCAAGTTCAAGTTCCTGCATATGTTTAAAAAAAAAAAAAAAGGAAACTGGTCTCCAGGGCCTTTAAGCTCCTTCTAGCTTTGACGTTCTTGTTTGTTCGGAATCTCCAAATCTTCTTAGATGCCTAATGCCAATGAGGTACACTATCAGGATACCTTAAGTATCACGGTGAGTCAAATAGGAATTTGTCCTTCTTTGGAAAGTTTTATGAAAAATGTGAACTCCGAGAAAGGGTTTAGAGGAGAGAGGGAGGTTCCCAGTTAATTAGAATCTTACGGTGACTGCAGCAAAAAATACTATGAAAATATACTAGCTTGGGGAAGACGGGCAAGCAATAGAGCAAAAATAAGAGAGCATGCAAAGCACGGGATCATGCCTCAGTTCTTCCCATAGCATATCTCCTACTGTACATGCAGGCAGCCCTGAGGCTCCCACATGAAAATTGAGAATTCAAGTCATGGTGGGTCTACTAAACACCATGCTTTAAGATTTTGAAAAGATAGCATCTCTCTCTCTCTCTCTCCCTGCCCAACACCCAACACACACACACACACACACACACACACACACACACACTCTTTTTCTCTCTCTTTCCTCCTTCTACCTCTGTTATTTTTTTTTTCCCCAGGGGGTAACTCTATACAACCCAGAATATTCTTTTCTCAGTACCCACATCTCTGGTCCACTTAATGCACATCTCATTTAATGAGAGTTCAAAGATTAATAAGACAAATACATTAAAATGCCCTTGGCTTAGTAGAAAGGCCTTTTCATCTGGCTGGGAAGTTACACATGATTCTGTACAAGTCAGACACTCCCAGGAGAAGAGCAAGGGATCCATTTAATCTGCCTTCCCCTGTCTGTGTTTATGCTCAAGGCCACAAGGGCACTTCCCTCACGAGACTGTGGGGAGGAGCTAGTCTGCTTCCAACGCATGTGAAATTTCCAGCACATTTTATTTTAGAAAAGGTCAAGGCTCTGAGGAAGAAAGGAGCTTGACTGGCAGACAATCCCATAAAATTATATTCCATATTGACTTTCCACTTCATATGCACTGGAAAGCTGTTATAGTTCTCATTGTCAGTTGTATTTCCTGTAGGAAAAAGTAGCTAGACCCTCAGAGGATCCATTTCTTACCATTACAGGGAAACAACCAATCAATAGGATTTTTAAAAAATTAATTAATAAACTTAATTTTTAATTTTTTTTAAGGTTTTTTTGTTTGTTTGTTTTTGTTTTTGTTTTTTACAGACAGAGATCACAAGTAGGCAGAGAGGCAGGCAGAGAGAGAGGGGGAAGCAGGCTCCCTGCTGAGCAGAGAGCCTGATGCGGGGCTTGATCCCAGGACCCTGAGATCATGACTTGAGCCGAAGGCAGAGGCTTTAACCCACTGAGCCACCCGGTGCCCCAATTTTTAAATTTTTAAAAAAAGGTTTTATTTATTTGAGAGTGGGAGGGCACTAGTGGGGAGAGGGGCCGAGGGACAGGGAGAAGCAGACCCCCAGCAGAGCAGGGAGCTCTATACGGGACTCAATTACAGGACCCTGAGATCATGACCTGAGCCGAAGGCAGACACTTAACAGACTGAGACACCCAGGTGTCCCTAGACTTTTATTTATTTATTTTTGAGCCATTTTGCCTTTACAGAACAATTGAGAAGGAAGTACAGAGTGCACTGCTACTTTCTCTGCTCTGCTCTTCAGTTTTCTTTATTCACATGCATGAGTGTGGTATATTTGTTTCCATTGATGAATGACTACTGGTACATTACATTAACTAAAGTTCATAATTTCCATTAGGGTCCACTCCTGGTGTTGGACATTCTCTGGCTTTTGACAAATGTATAACGACACGTATCCACCACTACAGTCTTGTACAGAGTAGCTTCACTGCCCTAAAATCTCATTGCTCCATCTACTTTCCCCCCTTCCTCCTGCCCCACTGAGCCTTGACAACCAATTTTACTATGTCTTTTGATTTACCTTTTCCACAATGTTAGATACTTGGAATTAGACAGCATGCAGTCTTTTTAAACAGGCTTCTTTTACTTAGCTGTATGCATTTAAGTTTCCCGTGGGTCTTTTGTGGCTGGATAACTCACTTCTTTTTGCAACCGAACAATGTTCCATTGTCTGGGTGGACCACAGTTTGTTTACCTACTCATCTACTGAAGGACATTTTGGTTGACTCCAAGTTTTGGCAATTATGAGTAAAGCTACTAGAAACATTTTTGAGCTGTTTTTTTTTTTCCCCCACATGAATATCTTTTCAATTCACTTAGGTAAATATCAAGGTGTACAAACGCTAGCTCATATGGTAAGAGTATGTTTAGCTGTAAGAAATTGCCAAACTGTCTTGCAAATTATCTACACCAGGTTGCATTCCCACCAGCAATGAATGAGAGTTCCTGTTGCTCTAAGGCCTCGCCAGCATTTGGTGCTTTCAGTGTTCTGGATTTGGGCCGTTCTAACAGGTGTGAAGTGGTAACTCAATGTTGTTTTAATTTGCCTTTCCCTAATGACATATGATGTGGAACATCTTTTAATATGCTCTTTTGCCAACTGTATGTGTGTTGGTTTCTGTTCAGATCTTTTGCCCATTTTTCAATTGGGTGGTTTCCTTACTGTTGATTTTGAAGAGTTTTTGGTGTATTTTGGATCAGTAGGTTGTAATGAGCTCCTCCTGC
>PISX010015166.1:0-50311 GCA_004024625.1 Mellivora capensis | reverse complement strand
TGTGTAGTATTGGCTCTGTAAAATGAGTTGGTGTTTCCTACTCTTCTGTTTTCTGGAAATATGTGAAATGTTGGCATTCTTTCTCTCAGTAGAACTATCCAGTGAAGCCATGTAAGCCTGAGCTTTTCTTGGTGAGTAAATTTTAAATGGCTAATTTGATCCCTTTACTTGTGATAAGTCTATTCAGATATCTTTTTTTAAGGTTTTATTTATTTGGCAGAGAGAGGGAGAGAGATCACAGGTACGCAGAGAGGCAGGCAGAGAGAGAGGGGGAAGCAGGCTCCCGGCCGAGCAGAGAGCCCGATGCGGGGCTCAATCCCAGAACCCTGAGATCATGACCTGAGCCAAAGGCAGAAGGTTAACCCACTGAGCCACCCAGGTGCCCCCAGATATCCTTCTTAAGACAGATATTCTTAAGATAATTTGTCTTCTTAGGAATCAGTCCATTTATCTAAGTCACCTAATTTGCTGACATATGGTAGTTAATAGAATTTTCTTATAAATTCTTAAATTTTCATAAAGTTAGCAGATTGTCCCCTCTTTTACTCTTGATTTTACTAATTTGTATCTTTTCTCTTTCTTGGTCATCCTAGCTAAGGATTTGCCAATGGTGGTGGTCTTTTTGAAGAACATTTTTGGAGTTTGTTCATTTTCTCTATTTTTCTATTTCATGTTTTTCTGCTCTAAACTGTAATTTCTTCTGCTTATTTGGGTTCAATTTGTGACTCTAGCTTCCTCAGGAGTAAAGTTATGTTTTTTATCTGGATCTTTTTATTTTATACATGTAGGTACAGCTACAAATTTCCCCCTAAACACTACTTTAGATGCAGCCCATAAACTTGGTTTGTTGGTTTTCATTTTCATTCACCACAAAATATTTAGTAATTTCCATTATGGCTTTTAGAAATTTAGAATTTAATATTGTTGTGATTGGAAAACATACCTTGTATGATTTCTGTCCTGTGAATTTTTTAAAAAGATTTTATTCATTTGACAGAGACAGCAAAAGAGGGAACACAAGGCGGGGGAAGTGGGAGAGGGAGAAGGCTTCCAGACGAGTAGGGAGCTGGACGCAGGGCTCAATCCCGGGACCCTGGGATCATGACCTGAGCCAAAGGCAGATGCTTAACAACTGAGCCACCCAGGTGCCCCTGTCCTGTGAAATTTATTACAATTTGTTTTATGGCCTAGATCGATCCTTAGGCTTGAAAGAAATATATATTCTTTTAACACTGGGAGGAATGTTACATAATGTTATATAATGGCCAACTCTGTTTGTTCAAGTCTTGTGTCATTGATTTCCTTCTAGTTTTCCTGTCAGTTGTTGAGATGGAGGTATTAAAGTCTCTATTCATGGGGCACCTGGGTGGCTCAGTGGGTTAAAGCCTCTGCCTTTGGCTCGGGTCATGGTCTCAGGGTCCTGGGATCGAGTCCCTGCTCAGCAGGGAGCCTGCTTCTTCCTCCCTCTGCCTGCCTCTCTGCCTACTTGTGATCTGTCAAATAAATAAATAAAATCTTTAAAAAAAAAAGTCTCTATTCATGGCTGAATCATCTATTTCTCCTTTCAATTCTGTAGATTTTTGTTTATTATATTTTGGGGCTCTGTTGTTACATATGTTTGTGTTTATATCTTCCTGATGAACTGACTTTAATCATTATGAAATGTCTTTTTATTTCTAGTAACATTTCTTAAAAACCATTTTGTTTTATGTTAATGTAGCCACACCAGCTCTCTTCCAGTTTGCATACTACATATTTTTTCACCCTTCTTTGACTCTCAAACTGTTTGTGGCTTTGCATCTAATATGTGTCTACTTTAAACAGCAGATAGCTGGATCTTTTTAAAAAAAATCCAGTCTGACAAACTTTGCTGGTTTATTGTCCATTTATGCATGATATAATTATTGGTGAGGTTGGATTTATGTCGTTTCTTAAATATATTTAATATTGATTTTGATCCTTTGTTTCTTTACTGCCTCCTTTTGTGTTGAACAGTTATTTTTAGTGCACCATTTTAATTCCTTCATTGAATTTTTTCCTTAAAAAAGTTATTAGTGGGGTGTCTGGGTGGCTCAGTGGGTTAAGCCTCTGCCTTTGGCTCAGGTCATGATCTGAGGGTCCTGGGATCGAGCCTCGCATCGGGCTCTCGGCTCAGCAGGGAGTCTGCTTCCTCCTCTCTCTCTCTCTCTCTGCCTACTTCTGATCTCTCTGTCAAATGAATAAATAAAATCTTAAGTTATTAGTGGGTTCTCTAGGAGTCTTCCATTATATCTATCTTAATCACAATCTAGTTTAGATTATTACTAGCTTTATTAGGGTAAAATGTAGAAACTTCTATAATATAGTTCCTCTTTATGTTATTGTTGTATGTTGTTATGTTACAATATGTGTGTATAAAACAATCCCCAAATGTAGTTTTATTATTGTTTTATGCAATCATGTCTTCCAGATTAGAATTTGAAAGAAAAATGTTTATATACTATTTTATATGTACCATGTATTTATCTTATCCAGTGATTTTGTTAATGTAGATTTTAGTTATCATCTGGTGTCATTTATTCTCAGTTTCAAAAGACCTCCTTTAGTATATCAGATAGCAGGTCACTACCAACAAATTCTACCTTTATCAGAGAATATTTTTATTTCACTATTACTTTTGAGAGATGGGTTTTGCTTGATGTAGAATACTTGGTATTTACTGAGAATTTTTTTTCTTTCAGCACTTTGAAAATATCATTACATTGTGTCTATTGTTTCTGATGAATATTAAGCCATTATTTATAGTTTCTGTATACATGGTGAGCCATTTTTTTCTTGCTCTAAGATTTTTCATTGTCTTTTTCTTTCAGCTATTTGATTCTAATATGTACAGGTGGGGATCTCTCTAGATTCACCCTACTTGGGGTTCATTGAGCTTCCCTAGGTCAGTAGGTCAATCTTTCAGGCCTTAAAGTCTTCAATACTTTTTTCTGCTCCTTCCTGTCTGCCCCTTCTCAGACTTCCATTATGTGCATGTTGGCTCACTTAACAATGTCCCACAGGTCATGAGGCACTATTAATATGAAATTAAAATTAATATGAAAAAAAATTCTTTTGTTTCTATTCCTCAGACTGGATAATCTCTATCTTTAGGTTCAGATTCTTTGTCAGCTTAAATCTGCTATGTCCCTCCAGTGAATTTTTTTCATTTCAGTTACTGTACTTTACAACTTCAGTCTTCATATAGCTTTTTAAAAAAATATCTCTTTATTCAGATTGCCTATTTCTTGACTCATTGTTGTATATTTCCTTAAATTTCTGAAATAATTTTTTTTTTTTTAGATTTTATTTATTTATTTGACAGACAGAGATTACAAGTAGGCAAGAGAGGCAGACAGGGAGAGAGAGAAGGAAGCAGGCTCTCCGCAGAGCAGAGAGCCCGATGTGGGGCTTGATCCCAGGACCCTGGGATCATGACCCGAGCCGAAAGCAGAGGCTTTAACCCACTGAGCCACCCAGGCGCCCCCTGAAATAATTTTTAGTTTGTTTTTGTAACAGCTGCATTGAGGTCTTTGTTAAGTCAAGCAGCTGAATTCACCTGACAGTTTCTAATGACTGCTGTTAATTAAGGTTTACACTTTACTATTTCTTTGCATGTCTCCTAATTTTTGGTTGAAAACTAGACATCAGAAATGTATTGCAGCAGCTCTAGATTCTGCTTTTTCTCCCTAAGGGTGAGGTGGTGGCTGTCACTTAATAACGTGCTTGCACAAAATATGTGGAATCTCTTTCCTCAGCGGTCTGTAGCAAGCCGATTATCTTTACTGGTTTTGTTTTTACTTTTATTATATTTTAAAGATTTTATTTATTTGATAGAAAGTGAGCACAAGCTGGGGGAGTGGCAGGCAGAGGGAGAAGCAGACTCCCCACTGAGCAGGCCCCCCCCCCACCATGTGGGACTCAATCCCAGGACCCTGAGATCATGATCTGAGCTGAAGGTAGATGCTTAACCAACTGAGCCACCCAGGCATCCGTTTTGTTTTTAGATAGATAGAGTGTGTGTGTGTGTGTGTGTGTGTGTGTGTGTGTGTACATGAGTGTGGGGAGAGGGGCAGAGGGAAAGGGAGAGAATCTTAAGCAGGCTCCATACTGTGGGACTCAATCTCATGACCCTGAGATCATGACCTGGAATGAAATCAAGACTCTATTGCTTAAATGACTGAGCCACCCAGGCACCCCTCTTTGCTGGTTTTAAAATTGCTTTTTATTTTTAAGCCTCGCTTCCTTGGAGTCACCCCCATGCCTGCTTCAATCAGTGATCAGCCAGTAAATGGTTAGAAGTTGCTTACCTCTAGCCAGCCAGGTTTCCAGTGGATGTGTGTGTGGGTAGGGGCATGCATTCAAAGTTGGCTCTGGCTTTGACTTTTCACGGGCCCTCTCATGTCTCCTCTGCATATGCAGGCAGGCAGTCAGCAAGGGATGTATGAAGAGCATGTCAAGGTCCTTTATGGCTATCTCATTTCCTGTATCTCCCCGTTAAATTTTGATTTAATTTGCTTGCCTGTTGCTTGCCGCATATAGGATTGCAACCTCAGGCCTGCTGAGCAGGGGGACGGCTCTGTTTGCTGCTGATATTGCTATGGTTGCTTATAATTAGAGCTGTGCACATGGGGTCTGCCAAGCTGCAGTGCCAATTGGGTGAGTCTACGTTCAAGTGAGCAGAGCAGCCGCGGATTTTCACGACTGGCAAGCCCCAGCAGAACTACTGCCTTTAAGTGCCCTGGGGTGGCAAGAACGACACAAACTCCTACTGTGCTTTCCTGAAGTTCAGCACATTTTTGAGTAAACATATTTACATTTTTTGTATGCCTTCGGACAATTTCCAGTGGTTGCTTTTGACAATTTCGTCCAGATTTATTATTTCTTGAGAGGACTGAGTTCCTTATTCCACCGTCCTGGAAGTCCTATCTTCCTCCTTCCTAACTACAATTTTACTTATTTCTATTTGCTACGATGTGTGTGTGTGTGAGAGCGGGGGAGCTTGCGGAGTTGTGTCCACTTTATCCTTTGCTTTACTATTTTTTTTTTTTTAGATTTTATTTTTATTTATTTAAGAGAGGGAAGGAGAGAGCACAGCGGGGGGAGTGGCAGAGTGAGAGGAAGCAGCAGGACTCAATCCAGGACACTGAGATCATGACCCAAGCCAAAGGTAGATGCATAACTGAGCCACCCATGCACCTATACCACAATTTATTAATGGGCATTTGTATTCTTATGTTTTGCTATTTAAACAATGTAATTACATATTTTTAACATAGACATGCAGAATTTTTTTGAGAAGTTTACTTAGGATTGGAATTGCTAAATTAGGGGCGCCTGGGTGGCTCAGTGGGTTAAAGCCTCTGCCTTCAGCTCAGGTCATGATCCCAGGGTCCTGGGATCGAGCCCCGCATCAGGTTCTCTGCTGCAGAGAACCTGCTTCCCCCTCTCTCTGCCTGCCTCTCTGCCTACTTGTGATCTCTGTCAAATAAATAAAATCTTTTTAAAAAATTGCTAAATTGTACTTTGACTTGTCTAATACTTTATTTTCCAAAATGTTTATACCGTTATATGCCTGCCAACCATGCATGACTTTCTATTTTCCTACGTTCATGCTCATACCTCTTATAGACTTTAATTATTGCTAGTCTCTAATGTGTAATAGTTTCTATGAAGGTTTTACTTTGCATTTCATTGTTTACTAGTGCGGTTGAATATACTTTTACTATTTGAAATTTAATAATTCCTTCTGCAAATGTGTTCCTTTGAACTTTAGGTGGTTTTAATGTTCTCAGTGCTAACAATGTCATTTTATAAACATTGCAAATCTTCTTTTGGTGCTTGACTTCTTTTCACTCTTACTGCTGTCTTTTAAGGGACAAAAGTTATTTTGTAAAATTTCCATTTCTTCTTTTTATGACTTAAAATGTTTTGCCTTATTTAAAACCTTTTCCTACCCCAAAGTCATACAACTATTCAGTGTTTTCTTCTAAAAATATTTAAATTTTTGTTCATCAGATTTAAATTTTGAATTTATCTGGAATTTATTTTTCTTTAAAAGATTCTATTTGTTTTGAGATGGAGTGAGAGTGAGCAAGAGAGAGAGAACAACAGCTGGGGGAAGAGGGAGAGGGAGAAGCAAGCTCTCCACTGAGCAGGGAGCTCAATGCAGGGCTCTCAATCCCAGGACCCTGAGATCATGACCTGAGCTGAAGGCAGACCGAGCCACCTAGGGACCCCTAGAATTTATTTCTTGTATGAAGGTATGAATCTAATTTCATTTCTTCCACATGTTCAGTGGTACCAGCAATTGGCTTAAAAGTCCATCCCTTCCCCAATGATATATAAGGCCAATGCAGTCAGATCAGGTTGCTATTTATACGTTAGTTTGTTTATGGGTATTTGAGATCTTCATTTAAATTGCACTTAAAAATGCATTATTTTCTTCAAAGAATCAATATCTGTTGCTTTTTAAATTCCCATATTGTACATTTATTTTCTACTTCATGGATTTCTACTCTTATTCCTTCCTACTTTTGTTGGCTCGAATTTGCTCTGCTTTTTCTAATTTCTTCAGATGGACGTTTAAATAATTTTCAGACATGAATTGTTATAATGCATTCATTTTGGCTAAAAACTTATGAACATTAAGTGCATCCCCCAGTTTTTGTATATCTTTACATGATAACTCAGTTAAAAATAATTTTCTATTTTCCATTTTCATTTGTCCTTTGATGGGTTAGTTAATAGTATACTGTGTAATTTCCAAACACTTTAGGATTTTTGTTACCTCTTTTTGTTATTCAGTTGTACCTCGACTGCATGATCAGAGGATATATTCTGTATAATTTCTATCCTTTGTTGATATTTGATTTACAGTCCAAAATAGGTTAGTCCTGGAAACTGTTCCAGAGTACTTGGAAAAAAAAAAAAAAGTATCCTATAGTTGTTGATAGTGTTCCAAACACATCAACCTTTTTATTTTTTTCCCTTCCCAAATCCATATCCTTATCCTTAAATTCTGTCTCTTCTCTCAGGTTCTAGGGGAAGTCTGTTAAAATTTCCAGTATGATTATAGATTTCTTTATCATCTCTTGTTTTTGCTTTATATCTGTCAAGCCTATGTTTTAAATATATACAAATTTTAGACTGTTGATTTCTTTTATAAATATGATAGGTCTTTTTGTCTCTGGTACTAGTTTTTAGATGTATACATTAAATACAGTAAGCTGTATGAATCTTAGGTATACAGCCTCCTTCATTTTTATCTATGTCCATACCTATGAAACCATTACACAGATCGGGGTGTAGATGATTCCATCAACCCAGAAAGTACCATGCTTCTTCCCAATTAACTTCTATCTTGAGATCTACTTTCTTAGTAACTTTCAAATATACAATACAGCACTGTTAACTATAGTTACCATGCTATATGTGACATCCTGTGATTTATTTATTGTATAACTGGAGTTTGTTCCTTTGACTACATTTATCCATTTCACTCCCCCCACCACCTCTAGCAACCACCTATCTGTTGTGTATCTAGGAGTTTGTATTTTTTAGATTCCACAAGTTAAGTGAGGTCACTCAATATTTGTTTCTGTCTTATTTCATTTAGCATAATGCCCTCAAGGCCCATCCATGTTGTCACAGAAGGCAAGATTTCCTTGCGCTGTGTACACACGTGTGCGCACATGCATGCACGCCCCCCCATCTTATTTGTCCATTCATCCATTGACAGATACTTAGGTTTCTTCCATGTCTTGACTGTTGTAAATAATGCTGCAATGAACATGGGGGTGCATATACCTTTTTGAGTTAGTGTTTTTATTTCCTTCAGATAAATACCCAGAAGTGGAATTGGTCAATCACATGGTATTTCTATTTTTAAATTTTTGAGGACCCTTCTTACTATTTCCATAGTGGCTGCAGCAATTTACATTCCTACCAAGAGTGCACAAGTGTTCCATTTTCTCCTTGTTCATACCTGTTATTTCTTGTCTTTTTAATAATAGTTGTTCTAACAAGTGTGAGGTGAAATCTCTTTGTGGTTTTGATTTCCATTTCCATGACGATTAATGATGTTAAGCACTTCTTCACTTACCTGTTGGCCATTTGTATCTCTTCTCTGGAAAAATGCCTATTCACATTCCTCTGTGCATTTTTTAACCAGGTGTGTTTTGTTGTTTTTCGGTTTTTGGTGTTGAGTCCTAGGAGTTCTTTATTTTGGTACAAGCCCCTTATCAGTTATACCACTTGTAAATGCCTTCTCCCATTCAGTAAGTTGCCATTTGGTTGATTGGTTCCTTTGCTGGGTAGAAGTTTTTAGTTTGATGTAGTCCCACTTCTTTATTTTTGCTTTTGTTGTCAAATCCAGAAAAAAAAAATCACTGCTGAGACTGATGTCAAGGAGCAAACTACCTACTGTTTTCTTCTAGGAACTTTGTGGCTTCAGGTCTTAAGTTCAAGTCTTTAATACATTTTGAGTTAAATGTTTGTGTACGATACGATAGTGGTCCAACTGCATTTTTTTTGGTATGTGACCTATTTTCCCAGCACCATTTATTGAAAAGACTGTCCTTTCTCCATTGTATATTATTGGTTCCTTTGTTATACACTATATATATGTGGTTTTATTGGGCTCTCTGTTCCTTCCACTGACCCATGTGTCTGTTTTTATGGCAGTACTGCACTGTTCTGATTACTATAGCTTTGCACTATAGCTCAATCAGGAAATGATGCCTCCAGTTTTGTTCTTTCCGAAGACTGCTTTGGCTATTCCGGGTCTTTTGTGGTTCTATAAAAATTTTATAATTGTTCTATTTCTGTGAAAAATGTCATTGGTTTGGATAGGGACTACTGAATCAGTAGATTGTCTCGGGGTATTTCCTAAATGCTGAACACTGCACAGGAAAAATCGTGGAGGCTCCTGAAATCTTCCATCAGAGAGGATTTAATTATCTTCTGACAAAGGACAAACTTTCTTAAACAGGTTTATCCCTTCTTTGCCCACATTTCTAAAGCATAGATTTTCTTGAATTCTGAACTGTAAGCTTAGGGTGTTAACCATGTGCCTTCTTCCTTGGCACACTGTGAAATCCAATTTTTGTTTCCCTAGTATGGTGACGTGTTCCCAAGTATCTGGTTAACATCTGAACCTCTTAGCTGCTTTTCCTGCTTGGGTTCTTTTTATCTGCTTCATTTGTCTCATTCATTGGCAATTTAGGAATCAGCAAATACCTTGAAAGCAAAGTATACTGGAGGAAAAAAGGATTTGGTCCTTCTCTCCAGATTCTTGGCCCCTCAAATCCCGAGTGCTTGCTCTCCTGTGATGTCAAGCAGATGTCCATTTCTCTTGGCAATGCTGTCAGCTGTTGCTTAGTGTATTTTGAGACCACATTGTTAGGTGCATAGACGTTCATTGACAGTGACACCTTCTTTCTCAACATACAATGTTTGTGCCTCTTGATAGATTTTTATCTTGAACTATGTGCTCTGATACTAAGAATGCCACGTTTGTGTCTTGGCTTTGTGATTCCTTTTTCCTAGTTTATATTCTTCCTCCCTTTAATTCCAACCCTGTTATCTTTTTGTCCAAAGCTGTTTTTAAAAGATTTCTTTGTAAGTCATCTCTATACTCACTATGGGGCTTGAACTCATGACCCTGAGATCAAGGGTCGCATGTTCTACCGAATGCGCCAGTTAGGCGCCTCTAAAACAGTTTTTGTAGACAGCATATTCTTAGCTTAAAAAAAAAAAAAAATCAGAGGTTTATTAATTGGCAAACAACCCGTTTACTGGGAGTATTGTTAGGTTGGGCTTCTGAGGGACCACCTCATTTTCTTTTAAATTTCTCCTGTTTCTTTTGACAGGGTAGGTTTTTTTTCTGATTTAAAAGTTTATCTTGGGGGCACCTCAGTGGGTTAAAGCCTCTGCCTTCTGCTCAGGTCATGGTCCCAGGGTCCTGGGATCGAGCCCCGCATCAGGCTCTCTGCTCAGTGGGGAGCCTGCTTCCTCCTCTCACTCTCTGCCTACTTGTGATCTCTCTCAAATAAATAAATAAAATCTTAAAAAAAAAAAAGTTTATCTTGTTTCTAAAGTGGTTGTCCGAAAGACCATATTCATTTTTATATATTCCTACTGAATTCTGAGAATTTTTATATTAAATTTCCTTTATAAGACCAATAGCACACTTATACCCCTTATTTTTTCCTACTCACACCTTACTATCCCTTTTATATGTTCAGTCTCCAGAATTTCAGTTCTAAATCATTATACTTTCCTCGGTCCTTTTTAGACAAGAAAACCACTAGGATCCTGGACACCATCACTTGCTACCTTTGTCCAAATACTCCTGGGTTTTCCTCATCCCTTTTGGACTTTTTCCCAAGTGTATTTTCCAAGGAAAGTCTCTGTGTAAACTTCCCAAGCCTTGTACACCTGACACACTGCTGTCAATGGAGCGGCTGTCTTGTCTGGGTGTACGGTCTTAGGTTCAAGTTCTTGTTCACAGTTCTGCTGCTGTGGGATTAGGAGTCCAGTCTGGTACTCTTGGCTGCACAGGTGGCCTGCTCTTTCTCTGGCAGTTTTCAGAGTTTGTCTTTGCCTTTGTGGTCTTACCTGTCACTAACAGTGTGCCCAGGCTTGGAATTTTTGTTCTCTTTCCTGAGGCTCCTTCTTTCTTAAAATTTCCTACTGCTTTCCCTCTCCCTTTGCAACTTCTGTTATTTGGATTGTTTCTACTTCGGTTCCCAGGCTCTGAACTCAGGCTTTCTAATTTTATCTCAAGCCCATTTCCAGTTCACTCATTCCTTCTATAGCTGCCCCACTTCTGCAGGATGTCTCGCTCGCTTGTGCCATTTCAACTCTGGTGTTTTACATGCACTATTTGTTTCTTTAATCTGCTGCTTTTAAGACTGATTATTACATTTGCCTTAAATTTTTATCCCATCTCTTCCAACAGCTGGGCTTCCGTTCAGTTTGTGTCTGTGGTCTTTTATGCTGGTTCTACTTCTCAGGCATCTAGTTCCTTTGGCTGCGAGTCCAGATTTCCCTGCAGCCTTCAGTCCCAGGGCTGGGAATCCCGGGTGTCCGGAACAACCATGGACCACTGTTCTCACCTCACCACGTGGTCTCTTTTGGTCAGAACGTCCATTTTAAACTCTAAGGAGTAAGTATCATGAAAGGAGAAATCGGTCTCTCTAGGTCGTAATGCACTAGCTCTAAGGTTTGGAAGGAGCAGGGGACTTGCACTTACTATGAAGGGAGACCGGCTCATTCAGACCCATCCCCGCACTGGGAACAACCAGAAAAACTGGACAGAATACTCACTGCTCTGACTGAAGCTCTGTGCGCCATTACAAGGTCCCAGCGTAGACGGCCCCTCTGGCATAGTCATCTTGAAGGGACTCCATGGCAGGAGTCCTGTCCCTCATCCAAGGACCTGTGGCCTGCCTCTGCCTCCAGACCCTGTTGCTCTCAAACTGCCTTGACTTGTTGCCTTGACTTTTCTCTCCTGGGTGTGAATTGCAGATTTTTGAATCTTTTCCTTATTTTGCATTCTCTTACAGAAATTCCTCAAAGATTACAAAGTCAAGACACTTGGGTTTGGCCTAGACATGGTTAATGTGAGTCAAGGTCACCATCTTCGGTTAAAAAAAATTTTTTTCCCCCAAGGCAAAAGATGGTGATTTTGCTGAAGGTTAATAGGCAAGTGGCGGGCAAGCAACACTGCACAGTGCTTAAGAATGCAACTCCTTCTCTTTGGGGGTCCCAGCCACCTTCTGTTCTCTCCCTTCACTGCAGCTTTCATTCACAAAGGAAGCTGACAGACCGTCTTGGGGGCTCTGGAGAGAAGGTGATACTTCCTGTGTAGTCAGCACTAAAAGCTGACTGTGGACAGGGAGGGTAGTTCTTACTGCTTGAGGTCACCACTTCCCCTGTATATCCACAGAAGCATGAAGCTTCTCCCACTGCTGACCATCGGAGCCCCAAATTCTGTCTGTGGCCAGGTGTTGGGAATTCCGGTTACTTTGGCCTTAGGCAAATCCCATTTCTGGCCCTGCCTTCCATGCTGGGCAGTGAAGGGCTGGAGCAGATGGCCCTCTGGTAGGTTCTGTGATGGAACAGCAGCTCCAGAGCTTGAGACGTGATCCCTGCACACCATGGCCGTGCCCCACAGATCACCTTGCTCACCACAAGCCGGCAGCTGCCGTTGAAGGGTAATGACCGGTGTCTCTTTCCTCAGAAAAATATTACTGGAGCCTACCAGCTTGGCAAAAAGCCTTCAAAGTCTGTGGCGAAGGTGTTCCGAATTTCAGCCCCGGCCAGAGACGCAGTTTATAACTACAGTATCCAGACCCTGAATTCCACAGAGCTTGCTAAGAAGGAGCTGTATCGAGAGATGGCCAAGGTGAGTGTGAGGCCGAGGGAGGGAGGCGGGCAGTCTGTGCTTATACTCTGGACAGAGCAGCAATGGGCTAATCCAGGGAGCTCGCTCATCTGACCACAGGAGGCAGCAGGGGCGCTCCGGCGTGCACCAGAAAGCCAAGCAGCAAGAGGAAGGAGACCAGGGACCAGGTGCCGGGGAGGAGAGATGTTCCGTTCCTGCACCCTGTGGGAATCCCCCACGCACGAAGGAGAGCTGAGAGATGTTCAGCACCGGCTCCCGTGTACCCAGCTGCAAACAGCTGCGGGGCCCCTACCTCTAGAAGGCAGCTCGTTGCTGTCACCCCGAAGGAAATCCCTCAGCTTAGGCTTCTAACACATTAGCTCTGGAGAAGGGCTGCTCTGTTGAAGAGAACACGAACATGACCCCCAGTTCAGTTACTCTGAACGGTCTGGTTATGCGATCGGAACTGTTATTACGCTCCCATGTGCCACTGTTTGCCTGGAGGCTGGAGGGCCAGTCCGCCCCAGCGGTGATTGCTACCAGCCCTTCCCTCTTCGCGTCTGCCCCTTGTTTGCAGGAGCCAAGGAAGAGATTCACGTACTCCCAGAAGTACCTCTCGGCCATGATGGAGCCTCAGGACTCTGAGGAGGAGGAGAAGAAAGCCAAGGAGAGATCCCGCCAGGCCTGGCTCACAGCCAGTGGATTCCAATTGACAGGTCTTCACAGACGCCTGGAAAGCGACTGTCGCCGGAGGCTGCCGCCTGTCAGCCCCGTCCCGGAGCTGAAAGAGGTCCACAGGGCAGAGCGGGGGCTCAGGTGGGGTGTCCGCGGGGACCTCCCTCCTTACTGCGGTGTTCTCTGTGTAGGAGTGGAGGGAAAATGCCGGGTTTGCTACCATGCTGGATCGAGAGCAGTGGAGCTGGGACCGGCGCCACCAGGACTTCGACCTGTATAAGCAGCCCCCGCTTTTCCTGGAGCTGCCCCCTCCTCCAGCGACAGGTAACAGAGACCCCTGCAAGGCGGAGCCTCCTGATGAGGGCAGTCAGGGCCTCTGCTGCTTGGTGTCTTGGCCTTTTTGCTTTTGCTAAAGCTAGGAAGTTGAGTCAGAATGGGGCTGGCATTAATGTGCTGGGCTGGGACTCAGGAGCCCTGGATTCTAGCTGGAGCTGCAGTACTACCTTGCTGTGTGACGGGGGAGTCCCTTCACTGCTCCTGGTCCCCGGCACCACAGCAGATACTCTGAGAGCGTGCAAGTGGGGGCAGGGCAGAGGGAAGGAGAGAATCCTCCAGCCGATGCCTCTCTGAGTACGGAGTCTGACACAGGGCCCAAACCTGGGACCTGAGCCATAATCAAGAGCCCGGCCACTTACCCAACTGAGCCAGCCAGGGGGGCCTCTCTGGGCCTGGCTTCTTAGCTATAAAACATTTAAGTGGGGAAATCGGTCTAAGGGCTTTCTGGGCCTCAACAGGCAAGATGTCTAGATGCCTGGCCAGGAGCTAGGGCAGAGGATCTGGGATCTGGGCACCTCTGGGACCTTCTGACCCCCTTCCTGCTCCATGATGTTGCCATCGCCCTCTGTGTGAGGGAGGGAGGGAGTCTAGAAGCATGGGTCCTTTTAGCCTTCTATAAAGATGGGTCTCCATTTATAGGTTGACAGAGAACCCAAATTTGCTGGTTACCAGAAACTTCATTCAGGGACAAAGAATTTAGTGACTAGGTTTGCCAGAGAAACCTTTCCCTGAAGGGCAGAACAGATAAACAAATGGATTTCCTTCCTCCCCCAACCCTCGAGGTCGGTAACAGCTCCATGAAGCAGGAGAAAATGCTGACAAGCTGCTGAAATTTGTCCCCCCTGCTCCATCTGGCCCTTGCTGTCTCCCTTCAGAACAGGCTCTGGGCTCTGGGGCTGCCTGAAGCTCTCCTGTTACCTGCTGGGGTGGCCCGGCCTAGCAATGCCAGGCTTGCCTCCTTGGCCTGAGTGCTGCCGCTGGGCTCCCTGCAGGCCTTCCCAGCCCCCGCTCCCTGGGCACGTCTGGCAGCCGGGGCCTCTCCTCCCCACCATGCTTAAAGAAAACTCGAAAATGGCAGGTGGGAAAGGAGATGTGAACAGGGGCCTCAGCCTTGGAAACTCGGCTAGATAAAGAGAAAACCAGCTGCTGACAGGGGTGCCCCTGCCACAGGACCTACGGCGAAGTCCCCTTTCCCAGGACGTGGGGGCTGGACAGCTGCTTCCCAAGTTTCCTTGGCAACGGCACTCTGCGCAGCCTCCGGTCCCTGTACCGTACCAGATTCGTACTCTCCTCGCCAACAAAATACTTAAGAAGGTTACCTCTGATGTCACAAGATTCGTCAACTTTTACCTTTTGAGGATCAGTTATCCAGTCCCTGGCAAAGTGCCGAGGCCAGTTGAGGTGTTTGTGCACCAGACAGACTGTACTTGAAAGGAAAGAGTCTGGCCTTTTCCTCCCACCTCAAGACAACATCTGTGGTGGGTTTTTTAGAGCCCCAAACGGCCCCGAATCCAGACGAAAGCTCCAAGCTTGCCCGCGTGAGCATGCTGGGACCCACTATATCTGCCAAGCAAGAGCAAAAAGGAGTCCAGAAAAATGCAAAGGCCTCTTAGTATCACCTCAAGATTCTGCGTTGTCCCCCCTTTCAGGAGTGGAGGCCAAGCTCTGTACAGACTGTGCAGAGAAAGGCCCCAGGCAGGAAAGAGTGTATGCTGTCATGTACCAGACCATGTAATTTGTACCCATCACCTAAGAAAGACCAGAGACAGGCTCAGTAATCCCCAGGCCTGGCCTGGGCACTAGGTCCTCAGCATTCAGGGCCCTCTTCCTGCGGGGTGAGGACAGAACGCACTGGAGGCCATCACCAGAGGGTGGGTCTCAGGGTTCTGAGGAAAAACAGGATCAGTACGGCACAAAAGCTAGAAGGGTAAACACAAACCGTGCATTTTATATCTTTTGTTATTAAGTGCATCTGTTCCACGTACACAGTTTGTAGGCTGTTTCTTGGAGAACGCACAGTCTACAAGAAGAACGTGTGGCCTAGGAGAAGCGGCTCTCCATGCCTCAAACAGGTCCCTGCCAAACTCCTGCCACAGAGCCAGCGCCACAAGCCTGTTGCCACTGTGACGTCTCCGAAACTAGTGGAAGCCCCTCAAATCCCAGGTGTCACCAACTGCGTTCTCTCTCTTGCTCTGTCTCTCGAGAACCTGGGACCAGGTCAAGCAGCAGTGCCCCCAGGGCAAAGCCTAAAGAGGCACCCTCAGGTCAGAAGGCCCCTCTGGTGTACATGGGGCAGAAAAAACCACAGTGCTCCACCTGCCAGAGAAAGTCATCCATCGATGGGCCATGGCTTGGGGACAGCAGGGAACACTGTCGGTTTGCTTCAGGATGTCCTGTCCAGGGGGTGGGCACAGATGTAGGCCTGCTTCTCTAGGATCTGCTGGGACACCTTCTTAATCTGCTCATCTAGATTTTCTGGAGAATCTGGGAGGAAAAAAAAACAGGTTTGTGAAAACAGAAATATTGCTGGGGCCGCTGCTGCTTTAAAAGAAAAAAAAAAAAAAAAAAAGAAAGAAAAAGCCCACCCACTGTGAAGGAACCCTGAAGGTAACGCTCCACTTCCACAGCCCCAGGAAATGGTTCTGGCTGCAGGGAGAAACAGGACTGGGGCTTCATCCTGGAAAACGAAGGGCTCGTCGTGTTAACCCCTAAAAGCTCTGGATCCTGTGGGAGCAGGGCCTGGAGAAGGACTCTCTTGCCAGTCAAGCCTACGAGAGGAGCAACCCCATCTCCCCGCCACAGCATCGAACAGACGCGCCAGCACCTGGAGCTGCACAGAATTACATGCTCCTCTCCTCCCACCACTTGGCAACACGGCTGGGCTCTACAGCAGGGGACACATGACACGGAGCCCTGAGGCCAAAACGACTGTAAAGGTCAGAAGAATCTGAGCCGGATGTTTTCAGACATGGCGAAGTGACTACGGTACAAACAACCCCAGGAGCCAAGTCCCCGCACAGACTAGAGCCAAAGCCTGGGCTATCTGCTGGGAGGGCAGGTGCCAGACTCGGGTCGGGCAGGCTGGGCCACGCCGGCGGGCCGTAACAGTCTTCATCTGCAGGTACGTGTTACTGTCTGGCAGACCATCCTGCAGATGAACCTGACCTTACCAGCCCTCACTCAAGGGAGAGGTCTGTGAGCAGCCAGCAGGCCCCGGGAGCCTGGCCATCAACAGTCACCTGCTCTCAGGCCCCCACCCCCCCCCCAAGGCCACCCTACTTACACTTGTCCAGCTGGGACAGGGTGAAGAGATTCTGGTAATAAGCTTCTGCACAGAAGATGTTGGCCAGCAGAACCTGTCAGAACCAAGGTTGAACACGATGACCTAGGGCGCCCCCTCCCTGGTGTGTGAGGAACTCAGCCAAACTCAGCAGCTTGGCCGAGGTCAAAAGGCTGGCATAGGAGTCGGAGTCTTAGGTTCTAATTCCATCCCTGACGCAACCAGCTCTGTCCCCAAAAGCAAATTACTCAACATCTGTGAGCCTCAGGTTCCTCTACGGCAGGAAGGCCAGCTAATCCTAGTGCCCACAGGCTGTTGTGGGACAATGCATGTCAAGACCCAGCACACAGGAGGCACTCAGTGACTGCATCCAGCCCCTGAGGGTAAGGAAGGCCGATGGGGTGAGAGGGCACAAACTCTGGGATACCATTACTCACCTACCCCTCTTCCCTCAGGTAGAAAGACAAAAGCGAGTGGCCCCGTGTCCTGAGTAGCACAGACCTTCTCATCGGAACAGACCACCAGTGCTGGCCATGGCCACAACTCAGCAAACCCGCTGGCCTCCTGGGCCCATGCCTGGGCTGAGGCCCTTGACTTGCCTTGCCCAGTTCCTTGTCCCGACTGGGCCATGCCGCCCACGGACCCCCTCCCTCAACCACAGGCCTCATTAAAGTTCAGAGGATAAAGCTGGCGCGAGAGGCTCACCTCATGGTCGTGGTTGCGGATCCCCGCTCGGATGGAGCGGCTGGCCCTCGACAGCACAGCCGTCATGCCGTACAGGTTGATGAGGATGTTGGCGACCCGCTTCAGGACCATCTGCTCCTCCACGATGGTCTGTGAACACAGAGCCCAGGGGGAGACTCACAACCCAGGACCTCCCTCCCCCAGCACAGCTTCAGCCATCTCTAAGACTCACTTCATGCCTCCGTAAAGGAAGCTAACACCGCCTCTCCCTTTGGGCGGTGAGAGGCTGGCTCGAGGGCTGCCCATTTTCCCTTCTCTCTAGATTCAGCCATGGGTCAAGCCAAGACCATGTCCCAGAAACCTGGCGAGGCCACAGGCTGTTGCTTCCTGTGCTTCCTGTCACGATGAGCAGCAACAGCCTCACAGAGTGGGGCCCTAGGTCTGGGCCCAGATGGGGCTGCCCTCCCTACTCCAAGGAACCTCCCTTTACTGGGAAGAGACCACCCAAGTGGCCCCTGGGACAGATAGTTCCACCCTACCCCTCCACAGTGACCAAGATCTCTTTCTAGGCCTGGTCCTAAAAGCAGATGCTTGGCAAAACACCCCATCTCCCTGACCCCGAAGTCGGAGGGCCTGCCATCCCCAGATGTGGCAGGGGCCGGGGTACCTTGCCAAAGCGGAGTAGCAACGTCTCTACAGTCCGGCCGAAGTAATACACGTTCTCCTCGAGCTTGTTGGCACTGTCCTAGTAGGCCAGGGGAAAGACCGCTTAGTGCTACCTCCCTGTGGTGCCCATCCCACCCGGCTGGGGCTCTGGGGCCCAGGCTCTGTTTTTAGGCTGGGCCATCCTCCCCAACGCCCTGGTCAAAGCCCTCTAGAAGGGGATACCCACACGGGGGAGGGAGGTAATGCCACTTGTCCCCACTCACTGCGACACTGGGGTGCACCGCTCCCAGCTTCCCTGTCAACCCCAGATCCACAGTTCGGCCCAGGGAGTCTCGCAGCCTTCGGCTGACGGTCTCAATGACAGTGGTCACGTTGCCCCGTTTAAGCTCGCTGCAGAAAGCCCATGGCCCCATGAACTCAGGCCCCACTGCTGGTTCCCATTGCCCAGCAACAGCATCCCTCTTAGCACCTGTTCCCTCTGACTGTCCAAGGCATTAAAGGGACCAACTCAGGACCTAGGTGCTGTCTTCCCTGGCCCTGGGCCTGCTGAATGCCTGAGACCACCCCACCACCCCCGTCAGAGAACCGCTGGTCTCTGAGGTAGAGCCACACAGAGCGCTCTCCACAAGCAACAGTCACAGTCAGCCCCCTCCGCCCCCACCCCAGTGGTGCTCCAGGGTTAAGGAGTCTGCAAAACGCCCTGAGCAACCCATACCAGGTGCCAGAAGTGCTTTCTAATTGCTCTAGCCCCATGATGGAGGTCAAGCGGAGCAAGAGAGTGCGACAAAAGTGGTCTCGTGGTTGGGAGCCCTGGAGCCCAGCGCCTGTTGTAGGGTTAGCTCTCATTCCCTAGGTTCTGAAAACAAAGCTCCCTGCAGCGTGGGCGATGGGAGCTGCCAGGGGAGGAGAGCAGTGAGGGCTTCCTGAGGCAGCCGGCCCCTCCCATCACCTGCAGGTGAAGGCCGAGCTCTGGAATCCAGCTTTTAAGGCTCCTGTCCCTTTCCCTCCCTCCAGCCAGCCTCTGACTGAGCTGAGCACTGCACAGCTCCATGACGCCCATCCCAGGACAGGGTAGCACCCTGCCCTTGCTGCCCCAGGATGGACCTCTCATGGGCAGAGGGGACCTGAGGAGTGGCCGGCGGGGCTGGCACCTACTTGATCCTTGCAGTCAGGATGCGGCCGGCATGCTGCAGGCCTGTCAGGGCAATGTACATCCGGAGAATCTCATTGGTTCCCTGTGGCCAGAAGACAAGTCATGTTGGCCTCACTGGGATGGCCCTGTCTGTGCTGTGCATGGAGCTGGCTGGGCCACCCCACTGCCCATGCAGCAGTGCCACGGAAGCTGCCACTTTGGAAGGAGCGTGACCCTGGGAGCAGGGCTGTGACCAGAGGGTGACGGCAACATGCTGGCAACCGCCCCCCCGGGGACAAGCAGGGGGCTGGCCGGACAGCTCTGGCCTCCCTCGGGATCTACCACCTCTCTCTGACCAGTGATGCAGGAGTCCTTCCTTTCTGTAAGCCTCCACTCTGGCTTCTTTATGATGGGAGAAACCACCTTCCCCAGGAGGGAGGGGTGCCAGTGCCCAGGTGCAGCGAATGCTGGGTGGGTGCCACTATATTCCTCAGGGAAGCCACTGGCTGTGGAGGACGAGAGCTGGCTGCTCCCCAGTGCCACGTAGCCATACCCAGAGGGCTACCTCCCCCAGCTGCTGTCCCTGCGCACACGGCTCACCACCTGGGATTATCCCCAACCACTCACCCCCCCACCCCCCGGTCAGAACCAAATTCAACCAGGCCGAGGGGAAGGAGCCTCCCATGGGAGAGAAGAGCTTGGAGGGCTGCAGGATAAGGTGGGCCCTGTCCTGCATAGTCTCCAGTCCAGAGCACATGTTTCACACAAAACTCCATGGCTCTCAGAGCTTCTGTCCCCCCCGCCCAGTCAGGACCAAATTCAACTGGGCCAAGGGGAAAGAGACTCGGAAGCAGCAGTCAGGCCGTTTGGTTGGACCCAAGCTCCTCAAAGGCTTCTCTGTGGCCTCAACCCCCTTTTCTTACCCCACCCAGGGTCTCCCCTCCTCACCCCACCACACTGAATTCCCTCTTTAGGCCTGTGAGCCTGTGGAGGGTGGCAGCGATTAGAGAGGAAGGTGTCCAGGCTGGGGAAGCCTGTGGAGAGGACGCAGCTGAGTTGCCTCAGTATCCCGAGGAGGAAAGCCAGACCCAGAGTGAGCCCTGGAGGCACAGCCGGGCCTCCCGTGAGACCTCTGCTTGTCCCACCACCGCCAACAGAAGCGCAGGCTCAGCAGGAAGGGCACTCGCTTCCACCCTGGGAGGTGAGGCGTGCGGAGGGACAGATAAGCACACTTGGTGGGGGGAGGGCAGGCTCACCTCGAAGATGAGCAGGATACGGCTGTCCCGCAGCAGGCGCTCATACGGGTAGTCCCTCATGTAGCCCGAGCCCCCGAGGATCTGCAGGGCCTCGCTCACGCACTGCCAGGCGCCCTCTGAGCTGAACACCTGCCATGGGGCCAGGACACGGTTAGCATGGGGCCGGCAGTGCCCAGTGCCTTTCGCAAGGGGGCCGCAGCCAGGGCAGGGTGGCCAGGCAAGGAGTGGGAGGCTCGGCATGGGGAACTAACCCAGGTAGCTGCCCTGTCACAGTCTCACGGGGTGGACCAGGGCAGGTCCTTTTCTTCCTGGTGACCTTCCACGGTGACCTATCCGCCTCCCCCTCGAGACTCTTCCTACATCTCAGGCTTTCTTGGGGTGGAGGAGCCCACTCCATACTTGCCACACGGAGGAATCTCCTGTCCTTTTTTAAAAGATTTTATTTACTTGACAGAGATCACAAGTAGGCGGTGAGGCAGGCAGAGCGAGAGGGGGAAGCAGGCTCCCCGCTGAGCAGAAAGCCCAATGCGGGGCTCGATCCCAGGACCCTGAGATCATGACCTGAGCCAAAGGCAGAGGCTTTAACCCACTGAGCCACCCAGGCGCCCCAACTCCTGTCCCTTTAAAACCCATCTCGGACTCCCTCTCCAGGAGGACTGACCCTGCCCCCCCAGCCCCATTCACCCACAGCTCGCTCCTCCATGCGTGAGCTGCTTGGCCCCACACCTGGCTGCGGGGGACACACAAAAGTGGAAGGCCGTCCATCCACAGTAAAAGTCCTTCCCAGGAAAACTTGGCCGCTGCTGCATACTGATGGGAAATTCTAACACATGGCCTGTATTTTCTCCATCCGTTATCAACTGGTGACAACTTGGCACAAACTGTGCTGGGGAGACACTGTCCTGTCCTATAAACGCACTCAACTGGGCACTGTTCTTTGCAGTTTTTCCTGTGCCATGCTGGCCTCCCCAGACGCGTCCTAGGGCCATGCCTGGGCCATGGTGGGGGCGTCATAAATATTGGATCAATGATAAACTGACCTATAAGTAAACGAGAAGAGGAAGGTGGCAGGGAACAAGGGGTCTGAAAGGCCGAAGCTAAAGAGCTGTTCTGGGTCTCTCAGGCTGGGCAGGGATTACCTTCACCATTGCAGCCTCGATGGAGCAGTCGGGAAACCCCGGTTGGTCCAGCATCCCCGCAGTGAGGTAGGCCATGCTTTCCATTACATAAGCCTTCTGAGCCATCAGGGCAAACTTCTCCTGGGGTGTTCAGGAAAAAACACAATCAGGGAACAATCTGCATGGGGTGAGACCCAGATGTGCCAGCCAGCAGAGAAGGTAATGAAGTCCGGAGTCTCAATGCCCAAAAGCACCAAGCCCAGCCTTCCCAGGAGGGAGCCACATTAAATAAAGCCTTATCTTGTCTTCTTCCGAATCACAGCGGGAGTCACCAGCACAGGCCACAGAAGCATACCTTCTGTGCCCACACGTGTCATCAACACATGCGGCGCCCCCCATGGCCTTCGGTACCTGAATCAGTCCAAATTCACTGAGGTTCTTGTTGAACTGTTTCCTCGTGCAGGCATATGCAGCAGTCATTTCTGAAGAGCAGAATCATTAAGAGAACCATTTTCTCGTTATCCTGAAATGCTTTCCCAAGGCTATCCTCACTGCCCTGCAAACGCTCAGGCAAGAACTAGGAGAAACAGTTCTGCTGAGCCCAGACACCCTGCGAGACAGCACTGCCCCTTCCTAGTGCGTCCTGTCAGAGGCAAGGCTGCTCCTGCTCAGGGGGGCCTACGGCAGCAAACGGGAACAGAAGCACAGTCTAGTGACAGGCCTGATTCTGGCACTTCCTCTTATCAGGTGGTAGTCCGGGCCGAGCAGCTACCATCCCCGACCTCACAGCCCTGCTGCCGAAGCTGCCAGAGCTGCAGTGAGTGAGGCACCGAGCGCGGAGCCCCCCTGCAGGAGGAGCAGGCTCTTGCCTGTCACAGCTGTCCGTTACCAGAGCAGGAGGGCAGCCTGTCGTGTGTAAAGCACCCGAGAGGACATGGCTGCTGGCAAATGCCAACCCCCCCGCCCCCTGCAGTCAGTCTCCTCCAGAGCCATCCTTTGGGGGCAGGCCGACCGTGAGAACCCCCAGGAAGCTCTTGCACAGAGGCACTTTCCCGATGGGGAAGCAGAGGCCCAGGGCACTTCAGGGCCCTGAGGGCAGCTCAGCACAGTGAGCTGAGCCCCGAGTTTGGAGTCTGACAGGATCCGCTTTTGGGCCCAGATGAGTAGCCTTGGGCAAATCAGCCCTTGCTGAGCCTTGGGCTCCTCATCCATGAAATGGAACTAAGAGATGAAAACAAGGCTTCCCTGTCCCCACCTGGCCTCTAAGGAACTTCGTGAACACGACCAGGACACGAGCCACTCCCCGCCACCCCCAACAGTCAGGGTCCCGTGCCTTTCCCTGTGGTCGCTTTCACAAAGCTGAGATGGTAATGGCATCTGTACCCAACAAAAACCCTACAGGGCTGTTCTAAGTTCACAGGGGAAAAAAAAATGTCTAGGCTTCAGGTATGCTAACAAAAAACATACAGGGAAGATCCTGAGCGTGAGAGACAGAGTTCCACGCCTCACCCACTGTCTCCCCCGGAATCAGCACTGCCGGCTCGCTCGCCCCCCGTGTCCGTGAAGCAGCTCTGCTCTTAGTGGTCAGAGCAGCAACCCCTCTTGACCTCTGACAGATCGCCCGCTCCTCTGTGAGCAAAACAGAGGAGTGTGAAGAAGGAACATGAACCACTCGGGGGCAGACTGACCACATTTTTTGGTCTAAACCAAAGTCCAAATCTTAAACTGCAGCTGGGTGTCTGTCCGTCCGAAGGCCCAGCCCAGCAGCAGCCTGTGTGAGGACACGGTAGAGCGTCCAGGCTGGAGTGGGGCCTACAGGGGCAAGACTGGGGCACAAAAGGTTCCTGTCCCTGACTTACCTACCGATCAATTTCTTGAGCATCCCGGCCACAGTGCTGCCCATGCTGAACCGCCCACTGTTGAGGATGTTCATGGCCACCTGTAGGGGGAGAGGGGGCAGCTCACTGCGGCCGCACTCCCTAAGTGTCCTGCTCACCCCTGCTGTGCTGGGAAAAGCCTAAAGGTCCTGGAGGACCACAGGTGACAGACCACAGCGCTGCTTGTCTGTTTTACCAGATGGTTTCTTGAGGACAAAAAGCGATTCTCTAGAGAATTAATTCTGTGCCAGCATCTGGGAAAGTCAATCGTCCTGCCAGTCAGTCCCCTCCAGGCTGGGTGTGGGGCCAACACGTCACAAGGTAACTCAGTCACAAACATCCTTAGAGTCACCCTCTGATAAAGGAACTGGGTAGCATTATTCCAATAGAACAGGTCAATTCTTAATCCTCAGAAGAGGGGCGGAAACTAAGACCTGCTGAGTACACCCTACAAGCTACCTAGACTTTGCCACCAGCATGAGCCTCCTGAAGGACAGTGGTGACCCGCCAAGCCCCAATCACACCTGTGATGCCCAACTAGGAGGCCTCAAAGACAAGTGGGGCTGAGGGCAGAAAGGACTCTGAATTTTCCTAAAAGCTCAACTCCAAGTGTATATTACTGCTTCTAACTGAATGCTTATGTGTGACTTGGATGGATAAACCATGCGACTGATTCTGAATTTATGATCGGTTGTTAACCTCAATGGGAGAATCTCAAAGCAGACACCGTGAGGTTGGAAACAACTCCTCCAACGACTGGGAGGGCGAGTGCAGATTCCACCTGCTGAGTCCGAGGGGACTGCGACATGCGGTAATGGGGAACAAGGCCCAGCCCTGGGTGCTGGATGGGGGAGTGGGCGTGGTTACGTCCCACCACAGTGTGACACCCAGATGCTGCTCTGCTGCCTCTGGGGGCTGTGCCTCGACCTCAGACTGCCCGTGTCTCCAGCCGCAGGTGTGCACTGGTCTCGGGACCTGCCAGGACTATGAGGAACAAGTGAATTCTCCTACCTCATCCCCTCTGCCCACATGGGCTTGCAAAAGCTGGCTCATGGTTTTATGAAAGAAATCCATCTCACAGCCCCTTCAAGAATTTCTTCTTGCCCTCTTTTAAAAAAAAATTTTTTTTTTTTTTTTTTTTTAAGAAAAAAGGATTGGAGACTAGATCTCATTTCCCAGAGGATCAAACAGATCTCACCCTTTTTTAAGAGGGGCTCCTGAGCTCAACTACCAATCCTCCTCCTTAACCGTGGGGCCTCCCCTCCCGTCTATGTGGCACTTTGTGGCCCGCTTTACCAGCTTCTTTCCCACGGACGTCTCCTGGCATTTCTACAACAGCATTCTACACCTCATTTTGTCAAAAGTGAGACACAATCCCCACTTCCAACAGCCCCTGCCCAGCAGTTCACCGACAGCCTCCACGCCTCCAAGGTCTGACTACCGATTAAACCTCTGACTACCCAGAAGAGGCGGCTCTTCCTTTTCTCCCACTTTAGCCGGGCAATCTTCACCTGGCCTCTGATTGGTCTCCGGAATCACTCACTTTTTTTTAGCATTTAGGCCAATGGGCAAGCAATCCTACTCATAACAAAGAAAGAGGTTTGGAAATCTATTTTCTTTTGCATATTAAAAATTGTTTTGGGGTGCCTGGGTGGCTCAGTGGGTTAAAGCCTCTGCCTTCAACTCAGGTCGTGATCTCAGGGTCCTGGGATCAAGCCCTGCATCGGGCTCTCTGATCAGCAGGGAGCCTGCTTCCTCCTCTCTCTGCCTGCCTCTCTGCCTACTTGTGATCTCTATCTGTCAAATAAATAAATAAATAAATATTTAATTTAAAAACAAACAAACAAACAAACAAACGTTTTTACACCTAACACAATGAGGGAAAAGTTTCAATGCCTAACCTGTGGGTCTAGAAAGATAAGCACCAAAATTGAACCATGAACAGCAACTCTCTTGGGATTGCGCTTCAAGTAATTTCATTTTTCCCATCTATATTCTCTCATCTGTATATAACATCCGGATCACACAAATAATAAACATACCACTGTGCACGCACTGCTCCCTTTTTGTCCTTTTGTCCTTTCACCTCTCAAGTCCTTTGGTCCATATTCATCAAGCAGCCTCCAGCTAGGAGTTCTGGCTGAACACATTTATCAGATTCTTCTAATACCCAGGAAGGGAGAAAGGTACTGCTGTAATCCCCACTTCACAGGCAGGGTGGGTGGGGCTCCCCAGAGCGCAGATACTTGCCCAAGTCACCTATAAATTAGGGCTGGGCACCAGTAAAGACAGCCAGACAGCTTAAAAATGGGCAAAAGAGGGGGCACCTGGGTGGCTCAGTCAGTGGGAGTTTGTGACTCTTGATTCCGGGGTCATGAGTTCAACCCCACGTTGGGGGTAGAGATTACTAAAAAAATAATAAAAAATAAGCTTCAAAAAAAATAGGCAAACTATTTGAAAATGCATTTCTCTAAAGAAGATGTATAAATAGCCTATAAGCACCTGAAAAGATGCTCAATCTGATCACTCATTAGGAAAAACTAAGTCAAACCCCAATGAGATACCACTGCACACCCTCTGGGACGGCTGTCATTTTAAAAATGTCCAGGGACGCCTGGGTGGCTCAGTGGGTTAAAGCCTCTGCCTTCAGCTCAGGTCATGATCCCAGAGTCCTGGGATCAAGCCCCTCATCGGGCTCTCTGCTCAGCAGGGAGCCTGCTCCCCCCGACCCCCGCCTGCTTCTCTGCCTACTTGTGATCTCTCTCTGTCAAATAAATACATAAAATCTTAAGAAAAAAAAAAATTAAAATAAAATAAAAATGTCCAGTAACAAGTACTGGTGAGGGTGTGGAGAAACTGGACCCTCCTACGCTCCTGCTGGCCACGTAATGTGGTGCAGCCACTACGGAAAACAGTCTGGCAGTCCTCAAAAAAACATACAGCCACCATATGACCCCAGCAACGCTCCTTCTAGGTATGTATCACCCAAAGGAACTGAAAACATCTGTTCACGTGAAGACTTGTGTATGAATGTTCATGGCGGCATTATTGATAACAGTCCCAATGTGTTAACAGTCCAAATGCCCATGAGCTTATGAGCAAACATGGTGTGTCCCTGCAATGGAATGTTATTCAGCTACAGAAAGGAATGACAAGAGCTACAACATGGAAAAAGCTCAAAAACATTACACTAAGTGAAAGAAGCCAGACACAAAAGGTCGCATGTGGATTCCATTTACATGGAATGTTAAAAATCGGTAAATCCACAGAAACGGAAAGTAAAACAGCAATTGCCAAAGACTGGGAAAGGGGAAATGAGAAGATAGGGCATTTCTTTCTGGGGTGATGAAAATGTTCCAGAATTAGACCATGGTGACGGTTGTACAACAAAATTATTAAATAACACCCACGTGTACATTTAAAAATTATTAAGTTTATGTGATAGAGTTTTAAGTTAATTAAAAATAATAAATCTGACTCCAAGGAAAAAATTCGGGCAGGGCCTCAGGACTTCAGGGCCTCAGGGTTGTGCACTCAGAAAGCCCGAGCTTCGTCAGTGCCCACTGGCCTGCTTTCTTCCACATGATGGAGACAGGAACCCTGTCCCTACTCAGGCAAATGAAGCCTCGCAGAACCACACACTCCCTCTTCTGGGGGCCGCCTTCTCCATTCTGATTTCCCGTCAGAGAACTACACATAGTCATCTGGCAAGCACACACTGGTCTGCTACAAGCAGGGATGGGACAGGGGGCTGGGGGCCAACAAGCCACACCATGAACCCGCACGGCCCTCACGGGGGCTGCTCTTACGACGCACCTTAAACCCGCCTCCGACTTCTCCAAGGACATTTTCGATGGGCACCCTGGTGTTTTCGAAATGCACCTCGCAAGCTGAAAAAGATGAAATTGAAGGCCTTACCTGATGAACGCAGAGCACTCGCACTGGACCCATAGGCATGAAATGTAATTCATTCATTCCTTCACGCATTCATTCTCCAGCTACTGAAATAACAGTACAGCAAGACAAGGTTCCTGTCCACGTGGAGCCCCTACTTCGCTAGGGACACGACAACTGTTAAGTACTACAGGTGAAATAAATAGAGAGCAGTGACGGAATCAGAAGTTGGAGAGGGAGTCAATGATAACATTTTTGTTAAGGGCCTCCATCAGGCTTTTCTAAGGCAACACTCAGCAGAAGTTTGGAGGAGGAGCGATGAAAGTGGACGGCGCAGCCCTTCAAAGGTGCCTGGACTCGATGGGAGCAATGGGAGCACAGGTCCCACTTAACTCCGATGCACTTGCAGCCTGCACTGTGGCTTGTGGAAGCAGACGGCCTTTCCCTGTCTTGCCCTGCCAGTTGTCGCCAGGGGCACGGAGCCCGCTCAGCACGAGCCCTGGCCTTCCCCGTGCAGTTGTGGTCCGGCTTGGCCTGCCGGGGCTCCTGTAATCTGCTATGAGAACAAGCCCCAGCACGGTACCCATGTGGCAGATCAGGACCCCTCCCACAGCCCGGGGCAGGCTGCCCAGCACCCACAGGCTGCGAGAGACGAAGGCTCATTGGCAACTGAGCGCTGGGGTGGCTTCTCAGACAGGGGGATGGGGACAGAGCCCGAAGTGAAGAAGCGCCTGGTGTGGAGGCAGGCAGAGGGGGAAAGCATGGCAGCAGTGAGGACAGACGTGGGAGGAACAGGGGCTTCTGCACCATGTGTTCGCACTGTCACGTGCACACTGCAGCGCCCAACAACACCAGAAAGAAAGGGAGACTCGGGACAAAGAAAGTCATGACTCAAGAGGAGCCAAACAGCAAGCAACCAGGTCTGCTGCCTTTATTCTACTATTCCAATGGCTTGGTTGTGAAATACAATGAAATCATCTCTGACTGCTAGTCTTATTTATAACATACAGGCTATGGGGCCAGGCCCTTGTCCCAGCGGCTCTAACTCCTTCACAGGCTGCTGAGGGTGGGAAGGACGCTGCTTCCCGCTCTGAACTCACCCTTGGCCACCCGATCCACTCCTGTGGGGCCACTGCATGTTTCCGGGGGCACCAGCCACCCGACTTCAGTGTGGACGCCGGCCCAGCAGTGGTGCAGGCTGCCACCTTGCTCTCTCCCTCACCTGGATCAACTCTGACCACCTTTTCCCCACTGGCACCTCAAGCTCTTTATCTTGGGCCTCTGAGCACTCTCCTTCCTCTGCTGGGAGGTTCTGGCTAAGTCTCAATAGGCAGCATGAGTGTGGTGGTAGGTAACACCTGCTTCCACGTACATGAAGCATTATACAGATGTCATAATACTCCCTTCCCGGTCACCTCACCACACGCGTTCTGTTATCACCCCTTTCCGTTAGGGCAGGAAACGGAAGCACAGGAAAGCAAATGAGCTGGTCTGAAGTCATGGAATCTCTAGGCAGCAGAGCCAGGCCAGAGCTCAGAACCCTTGGACCCCGCCAAACCAGGCTACAGGGCAAATACTGCCACCCAGAACCCAGGATCCCCAAAGAAGAGGTGGCAGACAGAAGCGGGACTGGAGGGAACGCCTATAGTCCTCTGCAGCACAGATATCCCATGATCCGAACCAGGAGCCCCAGGAGGCAGTCTCCTGAGGACTCCCTGGCAGTGCTGGTTGGGTTGGGAGGCACATCCAGGACACTAGCCTCATGGCGACCAAGTGCTGCCCGGGCAGGGTATACAAGCAGGCCCAGGTGGATATAAGGGAGGGCGACAGGGAGGAGCTTCCAGGCAGGAAAGACGGGGTGTCCTACAGTGGAATGTTTACCTAGGACACCCCCCTGCCTCCTTGGTGTCCATTACAGCCTCCCTCACAGGACAAAGTGCTCCCAGGGAGATCACCAGAGCCCCCACATAGAGAGGGGCATGCGCAACATGTATTAAAAGAATCAATTAGCTTCAGGGAGCTCCTCGGCACTACCACGGAGTCACTGTGGCACTCCTAATGGGATTTTGCTGATATGCTTATGTGGAACCAAAACTATTTACATCTCCTTTTATCTTGAATTTGGATGGGGCCACACCACACTGCACGCAGCTCGCACGCACAGCTCGCACGCTACTTACTGTTGGAGCCACGTATGCCTAACTTATCCTCAGGTTTCCCGTGAGTGACTCCACCAAAGTCTCTCTCTACTATGAAGGCTGTGATTTTGTCTTTTACTGAGCCGTCAGAATCAACAACCTCCGTCTTTGCAAACACAGTAAAAATATTGGCAAGTCCTCCATTGGTGATCCAGACCTGAGGGAAGAAAGGAAAAGGGCTCTGGAGAAAAACCGAGCAGTCATGCACCACCTCTCAGCTTTACCCTTTGCCACAGATACCCTTTGTCAAACTTAAAGCTCCCGGCTCTGGGAAGTCAAGTCTGTGTGGACACATGGGTTCACCCCCGTCTCCCCAGATTTCCCCAAGAGGCACAGGTGGCTGTGTATGTGTGTCTGCACACAAAAGGGAAGCCAATGGTAATGAGACAGCTCAGGCTCCAGAACCAAGCAGCTGGGCTCCTCAAGAAAGCAGAGCAGGCAGGAGGGAGGAGAGGGGAAGAAGAAAGGGTGGTGGTTGGTGGGGAGAAAGATAAAGAGACTTCCCAACAAACCGAATGTACAGAACTTATCTGGATCTTGACCCAAGCAAATGGTTGGAAAACAAAAAAGTAAGAGATAACCAGGGAAAGCGGAATGCTATTAGACAAAGAAAGGATCAATCTCTCAATGTGAGAATGGGGGCTTTAACTTTGGGGTTTTAAACAGTTTCATCTTGTGGAGACCCGTGCTCAAAGTCTCAGGGATGCGATGCAGGCGCGGCCGGGCTGACGGAGGAAACAGGTGGGCCCGGGGCTGGGAGCTGCTGACGCCGGGGCTGGCTGACAGGAAGCTCGTTATACTAAACTCCTGTGTGGGTTTGAAATATGGTCACTTCACCTCCCTGAGCCACAGTTTCTTCCTCCAGAGAGAGCCGCACGCACCCAAGAGCGGCCAGTCAAGATGCGGTGTGCGCGCGCTGACGGTCGGGCGAGACCCCAAGCAGGCGGTGAGCCCTACCTTGGATCCGTTGAGGATGTAGTGCTTCTTGTCCTCACTCAGTGTGGCCCTAGACTTGATGGAGGCCGCGTCGCTCCCACTGTGGGAACAGAAACACGCCGGTGAGGCGCGCGATGCAGGGCACGAGGAGCGGTTCTGGGGGCCGGCGGATGGAGGGTCTGGTCCCTTTAACACGGCCACTGGGGAACTCTTAACGATGGGCTGGGTGATCAACGTTTCCAGCTCTGCAGGCCACAGGGTGTCTGTTCCACCGGCTCGCCTCTGCCACCGCGGCCGGAGGGCACGCTCCAGCAAAACCTCACCTACAGCGACCGGCGGCAGGCTGGACTCGGCCACCTGCTTCTTCACGCGGGAGAGCGGCAGGGCGAACAACCTGGCCTTCAGCTGGAACGTGGGCACATGAGCGCAGAGCGGGCTCATCTGCGCTCCCGTGAGCAGAAGGGCAGGGCACCCCCAGTTCCCAAGTGAGGGGAAGCGGGATGGAGTGCGGTCCAAGTAAGGACTCGGCAGTGGAAGTCCCGAGTCCTCAGTGGCCTGTGTGACCCTGGGCTGATGACACCTCCTCGCTGAACCTCGGTTCCTAACCTGTTCAGTGGGGATAGTACCGCCTGCCCGGCACGCTTGGAAAGCTGCTTAGAAGGCTGAGAGCCGTATCCTATGTGAGGCACGCTGCAGCCCACGGAGCAACGACCCAACGGGTGCTGCCGGTTATGCTATCGCATTTGTAAGTCTCACTGGGACAGACAGGCAAGGTAAACGTAAGAGAACTGCAAGAAAAGTTGCTGAGTTGGCTATCTGGAAGAATCAGGGATGGAAGAGAGAAAAGCCACCACCGATTCACCAAAACCCACAGCCCTCATCCCAGGGCACCCGGAAGATGCCCCAGGAGGCTGCATGCAGCACCTCTTGCCGGGGGCACACCTGCTTGGCTCTGTCAGACAGAAGGCGGCGATATGCTCCCCCGATGCCAGTCTGGGCAGGTACTTGGCCTTCTGCTCCTTGTTGCCGGCCAAGATGATCCCCTAAACCAATCACACACAAGGCTGCTATCAGCTGTGAGGAAGAAAGGACGTGTGTCACATGCTTGCAGAACACGGCCCTTTCTGGAGAAAACAACTGCAGAACGAAATACCCTGATCCCAGAGCCAGCAGCCCCAAGGTGGAGAAGGGGAGGTTGCCAAGGAGCCACCCCGAAGTGCACCCTCCAGCGGGGCCTGGGCCTGGAGCACCAGCATGGCTTTGGGTCAGACTCTGGGACCAGCGTCACTGCAGTCCAGGCTGGGTGGCCAGAGATGTCCCTCCTCTGAGCCTCCATATCCTTTCAACTCCACACTGGGGGTAATGTTACCCACCAGAGAGGCGTTTGGAGGGTAACGTGTGAAGACACAGGCATGCCAGGGCCACACCTGGCAGAAAGGTGTGCGGGCAGTGTCAGAACCGTCCCACCCCTTCTCAGTCAGCAGCATGGGGAGAAGTGTGCTCTTTCTACTGGATGATTGCTCGGAGCACAAGCACTGTCAGGGTTGGTGGGAGTACAAGCACACTGTTCACTTGGCTCCTTTCACTCTCTACAGGGAGCAGAGATAGCCTCAGCAGCGGGCCAGTCACGGAAAGCGGTGTGACTGTGGTCCTGCCCTAAAATGCTCCAAGCCCGGGGTAAGGAAGACACATGCACAAACAGCAGGGAGGACACGCTCTGGCCCCTCATGAGTTCCAAGCTCAGCAGGAGAGATTTGCATCCAGCGGTAAGGTGAAGACAGGCTCCTCGAACACAGTGGCATCCAGTCCAGGCCTCAAAGGATGGGTCAAGGGTGATGGAGAAGGGAGGAGGATTCCAAGGGAAGGGACAGTATGATCAAAGCAACCTTGATCTTGTGTGGGGACCCAGCATCATCCGGTGTGGCTGCAGAGAGGAAGATCACAGAGGAGTGCTGCAGGGCACCCTCTCAAGACCCTGAGACCGCAAGCCCAAGTCACTTCCTGGTCAAAGTGAGCAAGCCTTCTGCCTCCATACCCCCAACGCACTCCAGACCTTCACAAAGCATCAGAAGGAAACCCTAGACACTTGACCTTGAGGCCAATAGCCTGGTGTGCCGCCAGGGTCACAGCGATCGATGCATCCAGGCCGACGATTTCTCCTAGACGTGCGTACATAGTGTTGGAGAGGCCCAGGCCACCTGGAGAAGAAACAGACTAAGCTTTATTTGTGGCCCAGACCCAGATTCCTCCCATTAAAGGCAAAGAGCTTGACTGCTCTTTTTGCTTATAAAGTAAGACCATGTCACCATTTTAAGAAATCCAGTACAGAAATAAAAATTACCGATAAACTTATCAGAGCATTTCTGAGTACATCCTTTCAGATTTTTTCTAGGCACATAAGCATATGTAGATACGTATGTTTTTAGCATAAAAATGTAACATTTAACACAAAGAACGTACCTTCACATGCATTAAATCATTTAAAATGTTCTGAGTGTCTTCTGTCCTAGATACAGATCTTTATAAACCTGACAGCTGTCCTACAGCCCTTTCCCTGTATCTGGTGAGCTCTGGGACAGGTTTTCTCATGGTTGGCCTCCGCCCACGAGGTGCCAGTAGCTCCCTTTTCCCCAGGGTTTGACGGCCGAGAACGTCTCTAGACGTTGCCAAACATTCCCTGGGGAGGTAAATCAACCTGGATAGAAATCACTCTTCTACAAAGAAGACAAAGATTAAAAAAAACAAACACTCCACTGAGCTGATGTATTTTGCTTTTCATCTTCAACTTCTAGAGGCAGCTGGGTGGCCTCTGTGCATCTTAAAAATGACAGATGGGGGCCCAGGGTCACCTGGCCAACAGGAGCAGAGCTGGGCCCTGAATTTGGGTGGGGGTGCTACCCCTGGAGCCACCGCACAGCCCGCCTGCAGAGGGTGCCACTCACACATAAAGGGGAGGGTGGCCCTTCCCCTTCCCGACGTGTAGTGCTCCAGGCTCCACACTGGGGGAAGGCCAGGGCTCCACAGTATTCCACCCCCCCCACCATGCTGTTACACAGAAGTGTGACACAAAACACTTTTGGTCTTACTCATTTCATATCCTGACAGACACAGTACTATTCAGAAAAAAAAAGCCAAAACCTTCTGATGTCTTTTTTTTTTTTTTTTAAAGATTTTATTTATTCGACACAGAGAGAGAGATCACAAGTAGGCAGAGAGGCAGACAGAGAGAGAGGGGGGAAGCAGGTTCTCCAATGAGCAGAAAGCCTGACGTGGGGCTCGATCCCAAGACCCTGAGATCATGACCTGAGCCAAAGGCAGAGGCTTAACCCACTGAGCCACCCAGGCGCCCCTTCTGGTGCTTTTCCACTAACACAGGTATCACTGCAATCATGGAGGAAGCAATCACATGGGGACAGACGACAAGTAGGTGGAGACTGCTGGCTGGAGAGAAGCTGAGGTGGCAGGAAGGAATCACACACTGGGCAGCCCACAGGGAACTGGGGGAGAAAAACCCAAGCTGGGTTGCCAAAAGGGCCTCCATTTTCCAAGATGGTATCATTTCCAGCCAGTCTTTAGAATGCTCCAGACTGGGAACATTTCCCCGAAAATTTTGGGGCACAACATAAAGTTGCCGTTGTCTTAATTTCCCAATAAAAGATTTTAAAAAAAGGAAAAAAAAAAAAAGCGAAAAGCCCCAAACTCATCTCAGGAAAGAAAGAACATTTTCATATCAGTGAGCAGGACAGAAAACAAGAATAAAGGGTGCAGAGTCACACCATCGCGTGCCAACACACACACCACACCACCCACACATGCTGGCACGAAACACGCAGATGGCGAAACATACATCCCAAACAGACACAAAGTGTTCGCAGATCAAATTAAGTACTTTTCACCAATCAAGAGGCAATTTAAAAACGCATCTGAAGGGGAAATATATATTATCACTAACCTGGCTATGTCTAGAGGTTCTCTTCTGCCACTTCTGTTTTCTCCAAGCACTTAGTCATTTATTTTATTTTTTTTTTAGCTGACAGAGCCACCACGGTTCTCTGGCTCCGCCCCCACCTCCACTCTGTGCCCGTATTTACGAGGACAGCCCGCTAGGGCAGGTGACCGCCCTGTGCCGTGTAAGCTAGGGTGCTGACAAGCCTCAGCTGTCCGGGCAGAGCTCAGTCTCCCCCTGCCACCCACGGAGGCTGCAGACTGGGGCAAGGAAACGCAGCGCACATAGCTGCCTCCACGGAGGCTCGAGCTGCTGTGTTCCGCCAGGAAGGGAGGCGGCAGCACTGACAGTTTCCTCTTGCAGAGAGGGCAGTGTTGTTATGCCTCCGAATCGGATCAGGCCTGCACTAGTGGGTCCTAAATGTTCACACTCGATCTCAGCCAGGACCGGCTCCAGGTTGGATACCAATGGGAACTTACTCTACAGACGTCGAGAGTTGTTCCCCAGCCCTGGCTGCTGAGGGGGGAGAAGAACAACACAGGCCTAACTTTAGTCTCTGGAGACAAGTCAGGCAGAGACAGAATGTCAAGAAAAACTGTCTTCTGTGTCTTGCTCTTCAAAACCTAACTCACAACCTGGCTGGAAAAATGCCCCAAATATTAAATGTCCAAATAACCACCTCAAAGAGAAGAAAAAGGTCCAAACCTTTAAAGCAGCATCAACAGCTCCTTCCCCTAAACCAGACTCTTAGCTGATCAAAGGGGAAAGCGGCTCCAGAGAAGGCTCAGGCAGAGGGCTCCCAGAGCAATGGGTGCAGCATATGGGCTGTGTGGAGTCCAGAGCCCACTTTTATGTCAAAGGGGACGAAGAGGTAAAATTAAATGGTGTGTGGGTATGTGTGTGACTATATTCTGCCCCTGTGCCACAGGCTCTGTTCCTTGCCTCCCTAACCCCTTGCCCCGTTTCCTGTTGTCCCCTTAATCCCTACAGAATTTAGATAACCAATTTTAGATTAGGCAGGAGAGAGAGAGCGAGCGGTAGTGATTGGCCAAATCTAAGAAGGCGGAATCACGCTGGGATCCTGGGGAGAATGGCTGGGTCTTTCATCTGGGGGTTGAAAACATCACTACAATGATCCAGGAATTACAGGCACAGTCCAGAACACAACCGGCCCGGTTTGAATTTTCTCAGTGATCTAATCTCCCACCTCAATGCCCCTGTGTCCTATAGCTATGCGCCTTCTTCCTCTGCACCGGGACAGGAAGCAGACTGGCAGACCCTGACACCTGAGCTCTCAACCCACAGTCATCCCTCCAACAAAAAGGGCCTGTAGGTCTGGGGCAATTCCTCTGTGGAGAGACCAAAGAGCCTCACAGTGCAGAGGACACTGAAATTGGCCAATGTGGCTTTGAGGTTTTACACACCCCCTTCTCCGCGGCCCACAAGGACCTGGAGAGCACGGATATCCTGCAGTGGCCCCGATCCACACCAAATGAACCAAGTATAGGCCTCAACATTTCTTCCTGTTCCTAGGTCTCTTAGTCCACACTCACCTGCCAGCCACCCCAGCTTTGGTCCGTGGGGGGTGTTTTTATTAATTCCAGTGGTTTTATAGTTTGATCTTGGACATACTGCATTTATTTATTTATTTATTAAGATTATTTATTTATTTGACAGAGAGAGAGAGATCACAGTAGACAGAGAGGCAGGCAGAGAGAGAGAGGGAAGCAGGCTCCCTGCTGAGCAGAGAGCCCGATGCGGGACTCAATCCCAAGACCCTGAGACCATGACCTGAGCCAAAGGCAGCAGCTTAACCCACTGAGCCACCCAGGCGCCCAGACATACTGCACTTAAAGGCCACCTCTCCCAAACATGGAGTGCTTTCTTAAGAGCCAAACCAGCAGAGTGGTGTTTTCTTTTACTTACCATATTCTTCTGGGACTTGCATCCCAAAAAGCCCCAGGCTCTTCAATTTCTCTAACGTTTCGTCTGGAATTCTTCCCTCCCGGTCAATTCTTTCAGAGTCCACTACCAAGAGGAAATATTTTAATTAAGCAAAATATAAGCTATGTCTACAAAGATAAAAGCGAACAGAACAATTTTCGTATAGCATATACTCCCAGGGTCAGAAACTTCAAAATCGTCATGTCTGGTCAGTTATTCAGCATCTATTCAATTTCATCTAATTAGCCCAGCCAACATTATATTTCAAAAAATGGCCTGTACCAGGTAGTGTTCTGTTTCTTGATCCAGATGCTATTCACATGGGTGCATTTGCTATGTGAAACTGCAGCAGATTAACTTTTCTGAAGGCACACTATACCCCTATTTTTTTATTACCATTACCTTCTAGAAAATTAAAAAATAAGTACACAACTTCCAGAACTGTCCTAAAATGTCAGGCTAGACAGCCAATCTCTGGGCATTATCTGCACCCACGTCTACTTGGTTTCCAGAAACCATGACTCTTTCACCATAGCCCACAGGTTCTGAGGACAGTTTATTCTGTTTAACACCTACTCAAGTCCATTAGAGCAGAATGGAACAATCACTAGCATTAGGTCTATAATTATATACCTTGTATGTACACATTTTTGCCTGAATCAAATTAATTAAAATCTTCTTCAAATTGCCAGCATATTAAACTTCATATTATTATAAATTTTAAACAACCACCATAACGTGCACTTGGGCGTTTTTATGGACATGGGTCACCAGTGAGAAATATGGATTCCCCAGGAGTCCAAACCTCTCATTGTTTGTCTTTTTTTTTTTTTTTTAACTTTACTGACATATACAAGTGGCATATAATAAACCACATATTTATAATATGTAATTTTTTGGGTCCTGACAGGTTTGTCCATGAAATTACTCCCACCAAGTAAGTAATAAAAACTTCCTTTTCCACAAAAAATTTCCTTATGTTCCTTTGTGATCAGCCCATTTCCATTCCCAGGCAACCATGAATCATCTTTTCGTCTACAGATCAGTTTGCATTTTTGAGTTTTATTTTGAGAGAGGTCAGAGGGAGAAGCAGACTCCCTGCTGAGCAGGGAGCCCAACGTGGGGTTGATCCTGGGACTCCAGGATCATGACCCGAGCCACAGGCAGTTACTCCAACTGAGCCACTCAGGCACCCCTCTTTTTTTTTTTTTTTAATTTATTTGACAGAGAGAGAGAGATCACAAGTAGGAGGAGAGCTAGGCAGAGAGAGAGAGAGAGAGAGAGAGAGAAAGAGGAGGAAGCAGGCTCCCCACTGAGCAGAGAGCCTGATGTGGGGCTTGATCCCAGGACCCTGGGATCATGACCTGAGCTGAAGGCAGAGGCTTTAACCCACCAAGCCACCCAGGCGCCCCTCACTTTGGGTTTTAAAATCACATGGCAGGTAGTCTTTGATCCGGCTTCTTTGACCCAGGATGATTCTGAGATTTATCCATATCACTGCATATATCAATACTTTATCATAATACTTTTTGCTGTTCAATATTCTACTGAATAGAAGTTTATCCATTTGCCTTTTTTTAAATTTTTTTTAAGATTTTATTTATTTGACAGACAGGGATCACAAGGAGGCAGAGAGGCAGGCAGAGGTGGGGTGGGGAAGCAGACTCCCTGCTGAGCAGAGAGCCCGATGCGGGGTTCAATCCCAGGACCCCGAGATCATGACCTGAGCTGAAGGCAGAGGCTTAACCCACTGAGCCACCCAGGCGCCCATTTTTTTAAAAAAGATTTTTATTTATTTATGTGTAAGAGAGAGTGTACCAAGTGTGGGAGGGAGGGACAGACCCTGCTGAGCAGGGAGCCTGATGTGGGGCTCGATCCCAGGACCCTGAGATCATGACCTGAGCTGAATGCAGATGCTTAACTGACGGGCCACCCAGGTGCCCCTAGAAATAAAGCTTCTATGAGCATTCATATTTAAGTTTTTACATAGCTCTGTTCTCACTTCTCTTGGGTCACTACTTTGGGGTGGAATGGTTGGGCTGTATGTATAATATGAAACTGTCAGGATTTGGGGAGACCCTTGCTTCCAACCAAGATGGAGTAACAGGGACTGGAATTTTTCCTTGCCTCAACATACTAAACCCACAGGGCATGCAGAAGAGCAACAAGGAACGTGTCAGTAGTAGAGAAGAATTAGCCCTACACCATGAATTCTCAAAAAGGGCAACAGCACCCAAAGGTAATAAAAACTGGTTCTGGAGTGAGGCAGAAAAAAATTTTTTTAATGGATAAAGAACAGAAATACAAATAATACACAGATATATGGTATAACTGTGGAATTAAAATTTCATGAGTGGGTGTAAATAGGGGAAAAGTGTCTAAAAATAATTTGGGGGGGTCAATAATAAAAACAGGTTGAGAAACACTGCTCTACAGGATGCTCTGCTCCTACTAACAACACTTAAAAAGCAAGCCTTGACTAAAGTCAAAGACACCAGGGAACACTGATCCAAAAACCCTCAACAAAATACTAACAGACTGAATTCAGTACCTCATTAGCTGGATTATTCACCATGATCAAATGGGATTTACCTGGGCATGTAAGGATGGTTCAGTATCTGCAAATCAATGTGACATACCACATTAACAAAAAGGTTAAAAACCATGGTCAACTCAACAGATGCCATAAAAAGCACTTAATAAAATTCAACATTCATTTCTGATAAGAGAAACTCTCAACAAAGTAGGTACAGATGGATTTAACTCAACATAATAAAGGCCACGTGTGACAAACCCACAGCTAACATCACACTCAACTGTGAAAAGCTGAGAGCTTTTCCTCTAGGATCAGGGTTGACACAAGGATACCCACACTTGTCAGTTTCATTCAACATAGTACTAGAAGTCCTAGCAACAGCAATCAGACAAGGAAAATAAATAAAAGGCATAAAAATTGGTAAGGAAGAATCTAAAACTGTTACTATTTGCAGATGACATGATACAATACATAGAAAACCCTAAAGACTCCTCCAAAAAACCCTAAAGACTACAAAAAATGAATTCAGTAAAGGTGAAGGATAGAAAATCTACATGAAAATGTTGCATTTATATACACTAATAATGAACTATCAGAAAGAGAAATTAAGGGGCGCCTGGGTGGCTCAGTCGGTTAGGCGTCTGCCTTAGGCTCAGGTCATGATCCCAGGGTCCCGGGATCAAGCCCCACATCAGGTTCCCTGCTCAGTGGAGAATCTGCTTCTCCCTCTCCCTGCCGCTCCCCCTGCTTGTGCTCTCTCAATCCCTGTCAACTGAATAAATAAAATCTTTAAAAAAAAAGAGAGAGAAGTTAAGAAAATCTCATTTACAACTGCATCAAAAAGAATAAAATACTGAGGGATAAATTTCACTAAGGAGGTAAAAGACCTGTATTCTGGAAACTGTCAAAGCAGTAAGAAAAGAAACTAAAAATGACAAAAATAAATGGAAAAACATACAAGCATACCTCATTTTAGTGGCACTTCACAGATACTGCATTTTTTTTTTACAACTTGAAGGTTTATGACAACCCTATGACAAGCAAATCTACTGTGCCATTTTTCCAACAGGATTTGCTCACTTCATGTCTCTCTGTCCCATTTTAGTAACTCTCACAATATTTCAAGCTTTTTCATTATTATTTTGTTATGATGATCTGTGGTCAGTGATCTTTAATGTTACTTACTGTAATTGTTTTGGGGAGCCGTGAACTCCACCTACATAAGACAGTGAGCTTCACTGATAAACGTACATGTTCGGACTGCTTCACTTTCCCAGTCTCTCTCCCTCTCCTCTGGCCTCTTTCTTCCGAGACACAATGTTGAAAATAGGCCCATTAGTAACCCTACAATGGCCCCTAAGTATTCAACTAAAAAGAAGAGTTGTATATCGTCTCTCACTTTCATTCAAAAGCTAGAAGTGATTCAGCTTAGTGAGGAAGGCATGTCAAGACCAAGAGCTAGGCCTCTGGTGCCGAACAGTTAGTCAAGTTGTGAAGGCAAAGGAAAAGCTTTTGAAGGAAATTAAAAGTGCTATTCCAGTGAACACAAAAGATAAGAAGTGAAACAGCCCTACAGCTGATGTGGGGAAGGTTGTAGTGGTCTGGAGAGAAGATCAAACCAGCTACATTCCCATAAGACCAAGGCCTACTCCAGAGCAAAGCCCTTAGTCTCTTCAATATGTGAAGGCTGGGCGAGGTGACGAAGCTGCAGAAGAGAAGTCTGAAGCTGGCAGAGGTGGTTCACGAAGTTCAAGGAGAGAAGCCGTCTCTGTGATATGAAGTACAAGGTAAAGCAGCAAGTCCTGACGTAGAAACTGCAGCAATATCCAGGCAGCACCCTCACCAGCAAAAAAGCTAAACCTTACTGCAAGCTCAAGGTGACAGCATTTTTAAGCAATACAATGTGGGTTTGTATTTTTTTTAGGATTTTTTATTTTTAAGTAATCTCTACAAGCTCACACTTAAAACTGCAAGATCAAGCGTCACATTCTTGGGGTGCCTGAGTGGCTCAGTGGATTAAGCCTCTGCCTTCAGCTCAGGTCATGACCCCAGGGTCCTGGGATCGAGCCCCGCATTGGGCTCTCTGCTCAGCGGGGAGCCTGCTTCCCCCCCCCCCCACCGCCTGCCTCTCTGCCTACTTGTGATCTTTGTCAAATAAATAAATAAAATCTTTAATAAAAAGAGTTACATGCTCTAACTAGAATGTAAATGAAAACATGAAAAAAAAAGTCTCATGCCCTACTGACTGAGACAAGCAGGTGCCTCAGCAATAAAGTATTTTTAAATGAAAGGTATGTACGTTTTTTGGGCGTCTGGGTGGTTCAGCCAGTTAAGCATCTGTCTTTGGCTCAGGTCATGATCCCAGGGTCCTAGGACTAAGTATCACATTGGGCTCCCCGCTCAGTGAGGGAGCCTGTTTCTCCTTTTCCCTCTGTTCTCCCTGCTGTCAAATAAAATTTTTTTTAAAAAGGTATGTACATTTTTTAAGACATAATGCTAATGTACACTATTTAATACACTGATATAGTGTAAACATAACTTTTATGTGCACTGGGAAAACAAAAAATTCATTTGACTCACTTTATTGTGGTAGTCTGGAACCAAACCTACAATATCTCTGAGGTATGCCTACACCATGCTCACAGACTGGGAGAATGTCATTAAAATGTCAACACTACCCAGGGACGCCTGGGTGGCTCAGTTGGTTAAGCGGCTGCCTTCAGCTCAGGTCATGATCCCAGCGTCCTGGGATCGAGTCCCATATCGGGCTCCTTGCTCGGCAGGGAGCCTGCTTCCTCCTCTGCCTCTGCCTGCCACTCTGTCTGCCTGTGCTCGCCCTCTCGCTCTCTCTTTCTCACAAATAAATTTAAAAAAAAAATTTTTTTTTAAATGTCAACACTACCCAAAGAAATCTAGAGATTTAACGCAATATGTATCAAAATATCAGTGACATTCTTCACAGAGACTAGAATAAATAATCCTAACATTTGTATGAACCGCAAGATGCCAAATAGCCAAAGCAACCTTGAGAACGAAGAATAAAGCTGGAGGTATCACAGTCCCTTAAGTTCAAAGCTATAGTAATAAACACAGTATGGTACTAGCACAAGAACAGACATAGAGATCAGTGAGAACAGAGTCCAGAAATAAACCCACACTTTTAAGGTCAATTAGTCTTTGACAAAAGGGGCAGGAATATACAATGGGGAAAAAAGTCTCCTCCATAAACACTGTTGGGAAAACTGGACAGCTACATTCAAAACAATGAAACTGGACCGTTTTCTTTTCTTTTTTTGGATCGTTTTCTTATATCACGAACAAAAATAAACTCAAAATTGATTACAGATTTAAATATAAGACCAGAAACCGTAAATCTCCTAGAAGAAAACACAGCCAGTAAGCTCTTAGACATTGGTTTGAGCAGAGATTTTTTGGCTCTGTGTCCTCGGGCAAGGGGAACAAAAGCAAAAATAAATCAATGGGACTATCAAACTAAAAAGCTTCTGCGCAGCAAAGAAACCATCAACAAAATGAAAAGGCAACCTACTGAATGGGAGAAGGCGTTTGCAAGTGATACATAACCAATAAGGGGTTATATCCAAAATATATAAAGAACTCACAACTCCATGTCAAAAACCAAACAATCCAACCAACTAAAAAACGAGCAGAGGATGTGAACAGATATTTCTCCAAAGAATACATACAGATGACCAAAGACACAAGATACTGAACACCACTAATGATCAGAGAAAGGCAATTCAAAACCACAATAAAATATCACCTCAGACATGTCAGAATGGTTAGCATCAAAAAGGTAAGAAGTAACAGGTGAGGATGTGGAGAAAAAGGAACCCTCATGTATTGGTGGGAATGCAAAATGGTGCAGCCACTGTGGAAAACGGTATGGAAGTTCCTCAAAAAATTAAAACCAGAGGGGTGCCTGGGTGGCTCAGTCGTTAAGCATCTGCCTCTGGCTCAAGTCATGAACCTGGGGTCCTGGGATTGAGCCCCCCATCAAGCCCTGCACCAGGCTCCCTGTTCAACAGAAAGCCTGCTTCTCCCTCTCCCACTTCCCCTGCTTATGTTCCCTCTCTCGCTGTGTCTCTGTCAAATAAATAAAATCTTTAAAAAAAAATTAAAAATAGAACCCCCATACAATCCAGTAATTCCACTTCTAGGTATTTGTATGAAGAAAGCAAAAACACTAATTTGAAAAAATTCATCAACCTCTATCTTTACGAGAACGTTATTAACAATAGCCAAAATACAGAAGCAACCTAAGTGTGCATCGACAGATGAATAAAGATGTAGTATACATAAACTCAGCCATTAAAAAAAATGAAATCAAGTCATTTGCAACAAGATGAACAGATCTAGAGGGTTCTCACACTATGTGAACTGAGTAAGACAGAAAAAGACCATACAATTTCACTTCCATGTGGAATCAAAAAACCAAACAACCAAACAACCAAAACAGAAACAGACTCACAGACACAGAAAACAATACGGTGGTTGCCAGAGGCGGGGGGCGGGGGGGAGGGGAATGGAGGGAAAGGCAAAACAGGGGAAGGGAATTAAATGACACAAACTTCTAGTTGTGAAATAAATAAGACATGGCAATATAATGTATAGCATAAAGAATACAGTTAATAATATATAACAACTTTGTATGGCAACCAACAGTAACTAGATTTATACTGGTGATCACTTTGCAATGTATATAAGCATTGTATCACTATGCTGTACACCCAAAACTAATTATATCAATTACACTTCAATTAAAAATAGTAACAAAATAAAATGACCATTTCACTCCAAAAAGTATAAAGGATAAACTGGTCCTCAGGGAGTATTAAATCATCTAATTTAACTGTACTGTTATAAACAATATAGGATCCTAGCTTATTTTCAAAATAATTTGGAAGTCTAACAGGCATTATCAATTGTGTCTGGGGACACGTTTTATTTGCAGTAATTTTGGTATATAAATATTTCATATTTCATTTCTTGTTAACTGGTATATAAAATGTCCACATTTCCTACTATGCTCTCATTTCCACATAAAAGAATAGCCTCAGACAACATATGAACAATCAATAAGAGAACTTTAACTTGGGGCACCTGGGTGGGCTCTTCCGCTCAGGTCATAGTCTCAGGGTCCTGGGATCGAGCTCCACGTCAGGCTCTCTGCTCAGTGGAGAACCTGCTTCCCCCCTCTCTCTCTGCCTGCCTCTCTGCCTGCTTGTGACCTCTGTCTGTCAAATAAATAAATAAAATCTTTAATAAAAAAATTCACAACTTATGTAGCCAAAATAGCCTTATAGCTATTAAAGAAATTGAATTAGTTAGGGGTGCCGGGGCGACTCAGCTGGTTACGTGTCTGACTTTGGCGCAGGTCATGATCTCGGGGTCTTGGGTTCAAGCCCTGCGTTGGGCTCCATGCTTAGCAGGGAGCCTGCTTGTCCCTTTTCCTCTCCCTCTACCCCTCCCCCTGCTTGTGCTTTCTGGGAAATAAATAAATACAATCTTTTTAAAAAATTGAATTAGTTAGGGACACCTCGGTGGCTCAGTTGGTTAAGCGGCTGCCTTCAGCTCAGGTCATGGTCCCAGCATCCTAGGATCGAGTCCCACATCGGGTTCCTTGCTCCACAGGGAGCCTGCTTCTCCCCCTGCCTCTGCCTGCCACTCTGTCTGCCTGTGCTCGCTCTCTCTCTCTCCCTCTCTGACAAATAAATAAATAAAATCTTAAATAAATAAATAAGTAAATAAAATCTTTAAAAAAAAATTGAATTAGTTAAAATTTTTCCATTAAGAAAACTCAAGGGTCAAATCTTTCACTGGTGAATTCTGCCAAATATTTAAGGAAGGAATCATACCAGCTTACCAAAACCTGAAGAGGAGGAAACATGTCCTGACTTAGTCCATGTGGCAAGCATTATTCTAATTAAAAATTGGATTGTCTGGGGTTTTTTGCTACTGAGTTGTAAGAGTTCTTTGTATATTTTAGATATTAACCCCTTACCTAACATATGGTTTTTACAAATATTTTCTCCCATTCCTTAGGTGATGGTTTCCTTTGCTGTGCAAAAGTTTCTAAGTTTGCTGTAGTCCCACATGTTGATTTTTGCTTTATGTTTGTTTTGTTTTATTTTGAATTGCTGTTGGCTATGTCTGTGCCCCAGGTATAAACCCAAGGTCTTCTTAGGTTTCCTGAATCCACGCCTTTCCCTGAGCATGTGTGGTTGCTTTTGAATGACCTCGTCTTCAACCTGGCTCCCAAAAGAGAAAGAAAAATGAAGGGGGTGGGGGCAAAAAGGCACAGCATCTTAAATCCCCTGCAAGTCACTCTGGCCACAGGGGAAGGGCTTGTAATCAGAGCACATGACCCTAGTATTTGATGGACAAGGTCTTTTTTTTTTTTTCCCCTACTCTGGCTCCTACAAACCATGTGTAAGCTGCTCCAGGAATAAGTGCACAGCTGCCTGCTTTGGGGCTGGAGGGTAGAAGATGGGTAGCGGCTGCTGTGCTCAGAGCTAACTGATCAAAATTAACTGCAATTTACTATCCATGCTCTCCTAGAAACTGCAGGCCTTCAACAGATTCCAGAGTTCCAAAAGCAATTAGTTACATTACACAGACTCTGTCATTGCAGCTGTTGTCCAGGTAGGGAGACAGATTTCTGGTGCTTCCTACTCTGCTACTGTCCCAGAATCCTCTGGTCACTTGACTGACAAAGGTACCAAGTGAATTTAAGGGGGAAAGGATAACCTTTTCAACAAATGTTGCTGGAGCAATCGGACAGTCACAAGCCAAAAAAAAAAAAAAATCCTCAAATTTTACCTCACGTCACATATAAAATTAACTGGAAAGGGGTCATAAATCTGAATGACTTCTGGAGGAAATACAGACAAAAATCATCCTGACCTTGGGTTTGGCAGATTTCTTACATAAAACACAAAAAAAGATAAACTACAAAAGAAAAAATTTCACTTAACATTAAAACTTTTGCTAATAAAATAAAATAAAAAATCGAGCCACAGACTAGGAGAAAATTTTTACTGAACGTGTACTAGAGAGAAGACCTGTATGTAGAATAAAGACTTCTTATAACTCAACAATAAGACAATCCCAGTTTTTAATGCATAAAGTATTTAAAAGACATTTCACTAAAGATAGACTGATGGCAAATAAGCACATAAGATGCCTAACATTACTAGTTATTAGGGAAATGAAAATTATAACCACAATGAGATACCATAACACACACACTAGAATGCGACCAACATACCAAGTGTTAGTGAAAATATGGAGTAACTGAAACTTTAATAACTGGTGGGAATGTAAAATAATTAACTCTGGAAAACAGTCTGGCAGTTACTTAAAAAGTTAAACATGAACCTACCTTATAATCTATATAGTCCACTCCTTCATACCTCCCCAAGAGAAATGTGAGCATATGTCTGTCTACATCAGACTCACAGAAAAATATTCACATCTTCTGTGATAGCTAAAATCTGAATACATACTGAAAGTCAGTTAATAGGTGGGCAAATAAACAAACTGTGGTACATCCACACAAAGAAATACTACTCAGTGTTAAAAAGGAATGAACTAGGGGCGCATGGGTGGCTCAGCCGGTTAAGAGTCTGATTTTCGATTTCGGCTTAGGTCAGGATCTCAGGATTGGGAGACTGAGCCCCACATAAGATACTCTCTCTCCCTCTACCCCTCCCCACCCCCAAAAGGAATGAAACTCGAAATTATACCAGAAGCAGCTATGCAAAAATGTATGCAATGTAGGATTCTATTTGAAAAGAATTCCAGGAAATGCAAACTAATCTACAGTGACAGAGAACCCATCAGTGGTTGCCTGGGGACAGGTGGGGATGAGAAGGGGATGAGAAGAGCAAGAGAAAGCATTTAGGGTAATGGATATGTTTTTTTAACTTAATTGTGTTGATGGCCCCTTGGGGATACATATATGTATTTTTTAAAGCAGAACATTATTATATTTGAATACACAACTTCTGTACAACCAAAAAGGAAAACATCACAGTGAATTGGTGGTGAGAACACATGGTATTTCATGTGCAATGCATGGCAAATGGTTAACATCCTTAGTCATAAATGATCTCTTAGAAACCAGTTACAAAAACACTAATATTCTAAGGGAAATGGAAAAAAAAAAAAAGAGGAAAATGAAATAACAGGTGGCTAGCAAGGTTTAAGAACATATGAAGATGACTGAACTGAGCAGTAAGAGAAGAAAAGCAATCTTTTTGTACTACTGCACTGTCAAAGATTAAGACACTGAAATGTGATGTTTCTACTGTTCAAGAAAACAGAAGTTTCATAAACACTGGGAGACAAGATTGATGAGGACAATCTATACCATTTGGGGAAAATTTTTATTTTTGACTCCAAATGTAAATTTTGGATACACTTACTTCCAATAAGGTGGAAATACTAGGACTATTTCAAAAAATTAGGCAGAGAAAATAAAAATAATTTATATATAAAGCATGCAAGTGCCTAGAAAATTTTTATCTAATATATGGGTATGAAAGACTACTAGCATAACAATTTGTTCATTAATATGGGAGCACATATATATCAAAATTTATCAAACACTACACTTTAAGTAGGTGTAACTTATTATAAATCAATTATACCTCTATAAAGCTTATGAAAACCCTGACAAATCAGATTGTAGAAGTTTAAGTAAAATAACAAGGAACTAAGAAAAGATACAATTAGGAAGATAACCACTAGAACAAAAACAGAATATTTCTAAACAAAAGATAATTATACACAACAAAGCAACTTTTAAAACCAGCAACAGAACAAGTGGTAGATGTAACACTAGATGTAGAATTTCTATGAGTGTGCTGGGAGGAGGGTGTGCACACAGACAGAAACACTTCAAGGAGGTCCACCAGGCCAAAGCTATTTTAATAATAGTAAAATATTCTTTGCCTTTTTTAAAATTCTAATCCTATCATGAGTGTACAATGGGGTTTTCCTGGAGCAATAAGATATGCAACACAGATTAAATGCAGAAAATTATGAGAAACCAGCCGGATTCTACCTGGTTCTGGCTAGATTCTGGTATCTGTTGTTGCGTTTAACAATAAGCCGAATATTAAAAAGATCTGTGAAACTAAAACCATATTCCTGGGGCGCCTGGGTGGCTCAGTGGGTTAAGCCTCTGCCTTTGGCTCAGGTCATGATCTCGGGGTCCTGGGATCGAGCCCCACATTGGGGCTCTCTGCTAGGCAGGGAGCCTGCTTCCCCCTCTCTCTCTGCCTGCTGCTCTTCCTACCTGTGATCTCTCTTTCTGTCAAATAAATAAAATCTTTTAAAATAAATAAATAAAACCATATTCTTCACTATTTTTGTCTGTTTGTTTGTAAATAAATATTCTCTTTTAAAATATTGTTTGCTAACATGTACTGGGCTTTTCATGATTTTTAAATAAAGTAATAAATGAACACAGTATTTTTAAAATTTTTGTTTTAATCTTCTAGCAGGGCACATATTCATAGATAAAACCCACATAACAAAGAACCCTTTGGGATCCTCAGTGCTAGAGAAATACTACTGTCAATCAATCATCACTGAACTCCCCAGAGAGCTTGCTCCATCAAGACATAGCCCTGTCAAAGGGCTGGCTGAACGGTCTAACGGAGGGATCTTCAGGCCACACTGGTGCTCTTGACCTGTGGTCTGCAGCTGCTAGACTACTCCCGGTTCATAACAAGCTAAGAGAGAGTAAACCTTTAAAAACACTTACAGCAATTTTATACTGCCAAACAACCAACCACATGATCAATGGATTTCTATTTTGTAGGTCTCTGTGGTTTTTTCCTCATCCGTTTTCCTAGTTGTCATTTTATCGTATTTTACAAAAGCGTTGGTTTGCAACTGTCTGGAAATGTTTAAAAGCAAACCACATATACATTGAGAAACACTAAACTAGATGCTTTCTAATTAAATAGCAATAGAGATGATTTTTTAAAATTCTTTATTTAAATTCACTTTAATTAACATATAGTGTATTAGTTTCAGAGCTGGAATTCAGTGATTCATCAGTTCTACTGAACACCCCGTGCTCAGTACTTCAAGTGCCCTCCTTCATGCCGGTCACCAGTTACTCCATCCCCTGACCCCCTCCCCTCCAGCAACCCTCAGTTTGTTTCCTAGAGTTAAGAGTCTCTTACGGTTTGTCTCCCTCTCTGATTTTTTTATTTTTTTTCAAAAGATTTTATTTATTTATTTAACACAGAGAGAGAAAGAGAGAGAGATATCACAAGTAGGCAGAGGGGCAGGCAGAGAGAGGGGGGAGGCAGGCTCCCTGCTGAGCAAAGAGCCCGATGCAGGGCTCGATCCCAGGACCCTGAGATCATGACCTGAGCCGAAGGCAGAGGCTTTAATCCAGGCGCCACCCACCCTGATTTTGTCTGATTTTATTTTTCCTCCCCTTCCCTAATGTTCATCTGTTTTGTTTCTTAAATCTTAAAGCAAGTGGGATGATTAAGCAAAATATTACCAAGATATTATTTCTATATGATTAATGACATTCAAGAGAGCTTCCCTTATGTATACTGCTTCTAATGTAAATATCAAAGCAATGGTTCTTAAAATGGAAATTAGTAATGATAAAGAAGATCATACATACCCTCTTCAGTGAAGAATTTTTCTACAGGTCCCACAAACTGATTGATATCATTAAGTTCATCTTGGCTAACTTCTGGAAACGGGAAAACTTCTTTCTAAAATGATAAACATTTACTGGAAACTTAATTTTTAGAAACTTCCCATCATGGTAACATCCGTCAGAAGGGGAGAAAACAGATGCTACACTTTCTATTAGCCAAAGGGCCCAGAAGCAAAAGGGGAGAAAGAGTTGCTGGATTCCGTATCTGGCAGGCCGGGCAGTACTCACAGAAGTAGAGCTCAAATCCTGGAACAGAAACTGTGCATTAGATTCCTCCACCGAGAGACATCTTCTGCCCAACTCAAGCAGGCTTCTTCCGGCTTTTGCTCTGCTTTCCCTATCAGTAACAAGTTAGGCAGAGTGTCCCGTGAAACAAAGAGCCCTAACATTTCAAAGCCCTGGGCTCTGTTCCCTGATTTGCAGCCTGCTAACTGGGTGGCCTCAGCCAAAGCCCTTCCCACTGCCTCCACACTGCCCCGCCCACAACATGCAGGTAAATATTTACTCAAGGGCATGGGGAAGACTGTGAAAGGCAATAGGAGGGAAAGCTCTCTACTGAAATGTAAAATTCTATGCTGGTTATTTTGTGAGTTCGAAGATGCTGTGCCCACGAGAATACAAGGCAGTGACCTGGCCACTCATCTTGCCAGGTTGTTGCCCGGCTATGCACTCCAGCCTCTGTCCCTCCTGTTCTGAGGACATCTACT
>PISX010015165.1:0-50559 GCA_004024625.1 Mellivora capensis | reverse complement strand
AGACAACTATCATTTGATCTCCCTGATATAAGGAAGTGGAGATGCAACATGGGGGCTTGGGGGGGTAGGAAAAGAAGAAAAGAAACAAGATGGGATCGGGAGGGAGACAAACCATAAGTGACTCAATCTTACAAAACAAACTGAGGGTTGCTGTGGGGAGGGGGATCGGGAGAGGGGGGTGGGGTAATGGACATAGGGGAGGGTATGTGCTATGGTTAGTGCTGTGAAGTGTGTAAACCTGGCGATTCACAGACGTGTACCCATGGGATTAAAAATACATTATATGTTTATAAAATATTTAAAAATATATATATTAAGATTGCATTAGTTTTTTAACAATCTCATAAAAATTTTTAATATTCAGGTTTATTTTCATTAAAACACCTTTCATCTCTGTGACCCAAATTAAGATAAAGTTTTTGCTAATAGACTGATAAGAATCATTATAATCTGATTAAGTCTTTGAAAAGCATGAACTCCAATAGATACATACTCAGAGTGTCCCAGATGTACTATAAAACTCCCATCCAGTGATAAATCATGAATCATCTATTTAGATTTGTATGATTATACCTAACTTTGTGTGATCAGATCAATCTGTTTTGGGGATTAACCACAATGCACTTAAACTGGGTTGAGGTTGCAGAGATGACCATTCTGATGGAAGCTCTTTATTTTAGGAGGTATGTGTACTTATAGAAGACACATGGTTTTGCTCCATTTTAAACTGTCTCTCCTCTCTTTAGTCTCCATTATTTTAATTAGCAATTTCCCCAATAATTACATTAATTAGACTTATAAGAATCATTACTCAGTTTATCAGTGATTTAATTTTTTCATTCTGTAATTTTAAATTTTGCTTCCTTGTTTCAATAATCAACCCCAGACCTCTTCAAATTCCTATTCAAAGTTTTCTTCTTTGAGTCAGCTTGCAATGTTTTGGGGCACACTCTCAAAAGTTCTTAAGCTAGTAACAATTCTGAGACTTTGAGGTCCTGAAACTGCCTTTAGGCATCAAATCCTTGGGCTACCTTCCTCCATAAAATTCTCTTAATTTTTCATTGACTTCCAGTGTTTTGTTTTGTTTTGAAGGGGAGAGAATGTGCTTTATTTGAAAGTAAAATGCATTCTCAGAGCATGAGCTTTCACAGTTATTTCTTAAGAATTTAAAATATTATTGGTCCTGTCACGTTATCTTTCTAGGCCATTTGAGAAACTTATCTAGAAAACAGTACATTTTAATTAATGTGCAACATCTCCTATATAGATATTGATGTATTAGCCCTGCCATTCCATTGTAACTTGCTGTCTTGAAACTATGTTCCAGACCCAAACTATGTTCCTGACCCAGAGAAGCACAAAGAGGCATACACAAGGAGAACACTGTAAGAGGAGGTCTTTAATATATCAGTTACATGTCAGCCAATCTATGCTTTGACTTGACTCTGTCAACCCCATTTTCACCCTTGGCTTCATCTTTTTGCTCCATCTCTGCATTTCCAGATTGTCACTCCACTTGGTTGACTAACTTAGCTTTGAATTAGTTTACACTTTTTACCTGAATTTTTAAAGTAGTAGTTCATTTCCTTGGCCGAATAACTCTGTAATAATAGCACAAATTCTGTTGGCTCAGCATATCTGGTTAAATAGAACACCCACCATGATACCTTTATTTAATTGTCTTTCACCCACACTATATCAGATAGCCTGTGTTGGGACATCTCAACACACATGCAAACTAAGCATGGAATTATGGGCAAGTGTGACAATGGCCCACTTGACTAACCCACTCTCTATCTTTAATGCTAGAGCTATTTTTGACCTGCCACAAAACAAAGGACTATGCTCTGTTAGCATACAGCCAACATAATTGTGGACTTGCACGGGGCTATCCATTTTGCTAGTGGAGAATATATAGTTATCTAGAACTTGGTCCTAAGAGCAGGAATTGAAAGGGTTAACTGTCCCTTCTTGCTTCCTCCATCTATTTCCTCTACAACTAGACTTGGATTCTGGTCAAGTGTATGTATCTGTTTCTCAGGTGAAGGACTCCAATAGTTAAATCATCAATCAAAATGCATATGATGATTTAATTTTCTGGCCTTTTCCATTTATTTACAGAAAAAAAAAAAAAAGACCCATCCAGTTCCTATCACTGGACCTTTTCAGTGGCTCTTATCTTCATTGCATGTTAGAACCACCCAGGCTCAGGCCTCAAGCCTAGAAAAACAGATGAAATTGGTTTGGACTAAAGACAAGTGATTTTTTTTTTTTTTAGTTTTATTTTTTCAGTGTTCCAAGATTCATTGTTTATGCACCACACCCAGTGCTCCATGCAATACGTGTCCTCCTTAATACCCACAACCTGGTGGTGGGTATCAGGTGATTCTTATCTGTAGGAGTTGAGAATCACTCCACTCAATGACCTCCTAAAAATTATATTTATTATTTATTAAGTGCCTATTTAAGACTGGATAGTATGTGGATTTTCAAACTTCTCATAAGTCATAAGTATCCATGAGAGTTGTGAGCGGAAAACTCCCTTTCTGATGAGCCTTAGACAACTTGAATAGCCAGGGGTAGTAGATGCAAAGCCACTGCTGTTCCCCTGCCATATTCTGGCATCTTGCCTAATTTCCTAGAGATGGTAGACTGGTATATTTAGAGATTTCTAGATAAGAACTTTGGCCTTATACTAAAGTTGTCTATATATTTGGAATTGATTGAAGGACAATTTCTTTTGTCTGAGCCCAGAGAGATGTTTATCTAACCAGCCCCATTAAATGTGTGCTTACTTTTCTGCACAAGATATTTGGATCTGGATGAGGTCAATAAGTGTGGCTGTTGTCTTGAAATAGTAGCCCCCAAGGTCATCAAGGACATCTCTGAATTATCTGGACCCTTGTAGAAAACTGGCTTTATTTCTCATCTCTACTGTTATGGTTCACAGTGTCATTCTGTTTAAGGCAAATATGCTAAAACATGCTTCTCTCTTACTTGGAAAGAATTTCATTTTCCCCCAACCATGCAGTTTTAGCTATGAGATTGTCCTAGTGCCATAGTCTGTCTGCTTTCCTGTCCTGGATCAGACCATCAGTTCCTGGGACAGAGTTAAGTTACAACAATTTTTTCCACACTTTGACTCAGAGCATACTGTCCTCTACAAATAAAATTGTCACCCCTGATATTTTCTTCTCTGCCCAGCCCTATCCTCTAGAAACCAAATAAGAGGCAACACGTGATTCTTTCTCCATTACATGTACACAGACTAATCCTGTCACAAGCAAGAAAAGAATATTCCATGTCTGTTCTAGAAAGTAAAGCAATTTAGTGGTTTTTTTTTTGTTTCTGTATTTTACCATGTATTTCTCCAGTTCTTGTCCTTATCTTTTCCACCAGAAACACAGCCTGTCAAGGTTCATATCCCCACTTGACTTGCCCTGATGATGAGAAAGGAGAGTCAGAAATTCCCTTCAGGTTGTCCTGAATTCCAGTGCTTAGCACCGGCTGAATGCAAGGAGAGTGCAACAAAAGAACACACCTAGAAACCGGATTTCATTCTCTGCTGCTGAATGGCAGCCAATTCTCAGGAAAAGCCTGGGGAGACTTGGTCCTCCTTTATTTTCCGACAGTAGGAGACTGGAGATTGGGTGAGACCCACTATATTACTATAGGTCTAGGTGCCATTTCATCCATCTTTGATTCTCTCCTTACATGGTTATTGGTTTTTTCCAATGGAGCTCCTTGTAACACATTCCCCTAGCACAGGTTCATGACTCCCATCCAGTGAACTCTGAATTCAGTCCTACGAGGATGCAGCCTCATTGCCTTCATTTTATTACCATCATCATCATCATCATCATCATCATCATCTCAGCAATGCTATATAGGACTAGAACAGAGAGAGTATTTGATATAGTAGTAGGTGCGATACTTATGAAGTAAGAAAAGCTCTCATCTAAATCTAGTTGGGGTAGGATATTGAGTAAGTGATTTCCCTTCTGAATCTCATTTTCCTTAATGTAAAATGGGGGAACTTGTAAAGTAAGAATTAATTTGATTGTCTAACGTTTCTTATCCATCTGTATCTTTTAATTGGTGTGTTTTGGCCATTTGCATTTAATGTACTTTTTTTTTTAGATTTTATTTATTTATTTGACAGACAGAGATCACAAGTAGGCAGAGAGGCAGGCAGAGAGAGGAGGAAGCAGGCTCCCCGCTGAGCAGAGAGCCCGACGCGTGCTCGATCCCAGGACCCTGGGATTATGACCTGAGCCGAAGGCAGAGGCCCCAACCCACTGAGCCGCCCAGGAGCCCCTTAATGTACTTTTAAAAAAGATTTTATTTATTTATTTGAGAGAGAGAGGGAGAGAGAGCACGAGTGGCGGAGGAGGGCAAAGGAAGTGGGAGAAGCAGAGCCCTCACTGAGCAGGAAGCCAGACATGGGACTCCATCCCAGGACCCTGGGATCATGACCTGAGAGGAAGGTAGACACTTAACTGAGTCACCCAGGCATCCCAACATTTAATTATTAATGTGTTTGGATTTGACTTACATTTTTATATTTGCTTTCTGTTTGTTTCCTCTATTAACCAACTGTTGTGCATTTATTTGTTTCCCCTTTCCTGACTTCTTTTGGATTATTTGGTGGATTCTCTAGGGATTACAATATGCATGTTTACCTTTGTACGGTTTATTTAAAATTTATATTTTACCACTTTTATATGAAATGTAGAAACCTTACCTCCATATAGGTCCCTTTAGCTTCTCTCCTTACATTGTGGTTGTCGACATACATTGAAGCCCCTATTAAACAAGGTTAAACTTTCTGCTTTCAACTTGCACATATTTTAAAGAGCTTAAGAACAGACTAATCAATTATGTTTACTCAGATGTTGGACATTTTTGTTGCTCTTTCTTTGTTTCTAATATTTCAAGTTCACTTTCTATAGCATGTCCCTTTGGTCTGAGGAACTTCCTTAAGCAATTTCTTTAGAACAGTTCTGCTGGCAATGAGTTCCCTTAGTTTTCCTTTGTCTGAAAGTGTTTCTATTTCATCTTTATTCCTGAAGTGTATGTTCACTGGTTAGAGAATTCTGGGTCGACAGTTCTTTCAGCACTTTAAAACTATGGTGCCACTTCTTTGGCCTCTATGACTGGTCTCCTCTTGGTAATGTGTCATTTTTTCTGAATGCTTTTGGGATTTTTTTCTTTCCCTTTAATTTTTAACAGTTTATTATGGTATGTCTGGATGTGAATTTGTTTGTGTTTATTCTGTTTGGTCTTCATTGAACTTCTTGGATCCATGGTCTTGTTCTTTTGCCAAATTTGGGACATTTTCAGACATTATTCTTTAAATATTTCTTATGCACTGCCTTTTTCCTCTTCTTCTGAGAGGTCAATGAAATGAATGCTAGATTTTGTTATTGTTGTCATTGTTGTTATTTTCCAACAAATCTCTAAGGTTTTTTCATTTTTTAATCTTTCTTTTTGTTGTTATTGTGCAGATTGAATAATTTTTATTGTGTTTTCTTCAAGTTCATTGATTCTTTCCTCTGTCTCCTCTATTCTGCTACTGAGCTGGTCAAGGGAGGTTTTTGGTTCTATCTTGGTTATTGTGTGGAAAGGTCTAAAATTCCTATTTGGTTCTTCTTTACATCTCTGTTCATTTAGTACTTTTTCTATTTTTCTTTTGGCGTTAGAGTCAGATAATTCTAATATCTTTGTTATTTCACCATTTGTGTCTATTGATTGTATTTTTCCATGTAAACTGAGATTTTCATGGTAGCTCATATGCCAAGTAATTTTAGTTGTATCTTAACATTTTGAACACTATATTATGAGGCTCTGGGTCTTCTTGAAGTCCTAAGACAGTGTTGACATTTTTGTTTGTGTAGTCAATACCTGGTTAGGTACTAAGTCCCAACTGGCCTCCTGTGTCTGTGGTTCCAATGCCTATAGTATACTTTTCAAAACGTTCAGAGGGCTACTTGGATCCGTCTGGTGTATATGCCACCTAGTGGCCAGCTTCCGACATGGGCAGGGATGTATCTAGTCAGTTCTCGTTTGCTAAATAGTATCAGCTCCACAAGTTCGAAGCTTGGGGATGAGTCCAACACTTTCTCCTAAGTTTTTTGCTTTCCATAACCTTCTTATACATTCTGGTTCCTGGGGAGCGGGGGAGAAAGGTCCTCTATTTTGTCTTTCATCTAAAAAAACTAGAACATATCCTTCTCTCCAGTGCTCTCCTGAAGTATGCCATCATGAGTCGAATAATGGAAGGACAAACAAGACAGAAAAAAATGATGGTTGGTCCCACCTTCTTGGAATTACGTCTCCTCTGCTGAAGGTGGAGGAAGTTTCCTCTGCTTATAGTTTTGGCTATTGTAGGTTCCCATTATGCCACAGGATTGCTTAGGAGCTGGGCCATAGGATGACAAAAAAAGAGAGAGAATACTACAGGGAGTTTCCACATTCTCTGTGAATAGTATGTTTTCCCTCTCTGCAACTTGTGCCAGTTTTAGAGGGCTTCTTCTGGGCTCTCTCTGTCTACTCCTTTGTGCCCACTGGAGTGTTGGCTGGGAGATATTGGGAAAAAAATAGTAAAGTCACTACCAAATCATTGGTAATTGAATTCCAGACGTCTTTCCCAATTTACTTACTACTTTTTGGAATCCTCAAAGAGCTGCTCTGTGTATTCTGTCCAGACTTTATTCAGTGCAAAATACAGAATGACTGGTACTTACTCCATCTTACCCAGGCTGGACTCCTAATATTTTTAAAATTTCAAAAATATAATGATGTTTATTTATATTTTAATTATCCTATCTAGTCAGTTTACTGAATGAATTTTCCTTATTCCCTTCAAAGATCAGGTACTAAGCAAAAATGTAAAACCCAGGAAAATGGAAAAAAAAATCAAATATTCCGACACTTTACCCATCCTGTAGGATCTGAAGAAAAGTGAAAAACCCCCATCTGAGCTACCTTCCACCTGAATATAAAATGTGATATTATGTTACTTTCAAAATATGGATTTTGAAATAATATTTTAAAAAGTTAAGAAATATAAATAGCTAATTTCAACCTTTCCATTTAGTCTGATTCTGAGTTAGAAATTTGGGGAAAATGACTCTTAATTGGACAATTTTAAAGATTGTCATAGGATCATCTTACAAGCCATAGTTATAGTTCAGTGCTTCAAAAGAAATATGAAAGCTGGCCACTGGTAGAAATGCATAGAGTTAAAACAGCAGACTTCCTTTTCCCCAGCAAAATTTGTATCATGGCTTAAGTAAGTGGGGCACTGAGGGGCAAGTCTGCAGTGACTGCCATTCATGGTCCATCTCTTCTGCAAATCAATTACACTCTATATACATAATCGTGTCAGAGTCTGACTAGGAAAGTATGCAAAATCTTTTCACAGAAGACTCAAAAGGATTGGAAAAAATATTGCTTCCTTGATACCCACATAATAATTATAAAATATAAAATGTCAGTAGAAACACTTTTGTACTACATCATTCTTGACAGGTCCTCAAATAAAATATTAATTTATTTAAATTAAGGGTCAGTTCATTTAGCTCATATGAGACAATTTTTTTAAGGCAGCTAACAGTTTTCAGTAGTCATTTGATTTTTAAGAAAAAATAAAGACAGTATAATTACATACTTCTTGGCAGACAGAATCATGTTATATTTGCATTTTAGATGTAATTTGATTCTTTAACTTTTTACACTATTTCGTTTCTTTGTGCACCAATCTCCTCTATTGGATCATGAGGTCTTTGAAGAATGTAAGTAAAGTTTATTCAGCTAGGTTGACAAAAAACAGAACTTAACAAAAGTTCTTCAAATAATTTCAAATATGCAGAGTTGATCATAAAATTTCAATAAGAATAATGGTTTTTTAAGCTGGCCATATCAAAGGAAAAAATTCCTGGCCAGACATTTTTAAAAAAACCCTCATGAAAATTTATTTTCAGCAAAACAACACTCTCCATTTAACTACAGTATGTGGCATTCACTGTACTACTGCTAGGTTTTTTTTTTTTTTCCCCCTCCTTTATTCAACATTACTTTACTGGTGAAAAAATTTAAGCCAGTATTCTAAGTGGTGTGTGGGAGTTTTCTCTGAGCACATATCTTGTTGCTATATAATGGGATATGTGCATATATTTTAACTCCCACATAATCTTCTGAACTGCTCTGCTGAAGTCTGCACAGGATATAATCTAGTTAGATGGTTTCTTCCTGGGATTCTGGTTGGAATTATCTCAAGGCTGAATATAACCTTCTATAGGGTTCAGATTCAATACGAAGAAATTTCCCCCTTTGTCAGCAAAAATCTTCCCTCTTAGATGAATCTTCAGCATTCTGTGGTTCCCAGAAAGAAAATTATTTAGAGCAGCATTCATGCAATAAATAAGTAATGAGAGCCACATATGTAATTTTAAATTTTCTAGTAGTTACATTAAAAAGGTAAAAAGAAATAGGCAAAATTAATTTGTATAATATAATATATAACCCAATATATCTTAAATGTTACCATCCTAACATATGATCAATGTAAGAATTATTAATAAGATATTTTAAATTTTTTATGTGAAGTCTTTGAAATCTAGTGTGCATTTTATACTTAGAGCAGATTTTGATTGGGACTAGCCATGTTACAAGTGCTCTGTAGCCACATGTGGCTAGTGGTTATCTCATTAGAAGGACAGATTTAAAAGAAACAGGATGAAAGGGCTGGAAGAGATCACTGAAGTTCTCTCCCCACCTCTTTTCTAGTATTTGAATATTCGCATACTATCTACAGATATTCTTCTCTAATCCAAAGTGGTTTTCAAGTCCTGCAGTGACCTACCTGGTCCAGTATCACCATCCTGATTCTCTGAATCTTCTACTAATACCATAGTCACTCTCTGCTCTATGGCACTTCTTTGTCTCAATGGATCCCAATTTAGGGGTAATTTTTTCCCATGGCTGTTGCACTTATTTTTTTTTTCCTCTATGCAAAATATACTTCATTCTTGCTATCCTCAACCCAATGATTTTTTTTTCTCTTCCTTGCTTTTATGACTAATCAATTCCCCTTAGGTATCAAATTAATTTGTTTTTCTCAAGGGAGAATTCCCTGAAACCCCAAGAGCTTTCTGAGAACATGGCCAACACAACATATTGACTACCACCTTCATAACACTTACTATAGAGGTTCCACTTCTAGTGAAGAAAGATATACAAGAGGTCATACTTTCATAAGCTAAGTACATTGTTGGTGCTTGATTAGTAATGTTTAAATGAATAGCTTGACTGGCTGAATGAATGAATGACTGAAAATATCAGAAAGAAAGTAAATTATTAAAGGTCTCATAGTTACACACAATTTAAGCATTTAAAGAGATTAGAGCTTTTTAAAAATTGTTATGTTAGGCACCATACAGTACATCATTAGTTTTTGATGTAGTGTTCCATGATTCATTGTTTGCATATAACACTCAGTGCTCCATGTAATATGTGCCCTCCTTAATGCCCATCACTGAGCTCACTCATCCCCCACCCCTCTAAAAACCTCAGTTTGTTTCCTGGAGTCCATAGTCTCTCATGGTTCATCTCCCCCTCTGATTTCCCCCCCTTCATTTTTCCTTTCCTTCTCCTTATGTCCTCCATGCTATTCTTCACGTTCCACAAATAAATGAAACCATATGATAACTGACTTTCTTTGCTTGTCTTATTTCACTTAGCATAATCACCTCTGGTTCTGTCCATGTTGATGCAAAAGTTGGGTATTCATCCTTTCTGATGGCTGAGTAATATTCCATCGTATATATGGACCACTTATTCTTTATCCATTCATCTGTTGAAGTGTAAAGGAGATGTAATCAATATAGTATGGACAGTAGAGTTACAAATATCCATGCATTCTAGAATTTTTGGTTGTGATAAGTTTCCCATTTCTGAAGGTAACAAAATATGAACTGCTGATGGTAGTGTAAAATGGTATGAGTGTTCTGGAAAGCAGTGTCTCAATACCTGGACTATACCTATGACCTAGTCAAATCATGTTTAATTATGTATCTCAAGTTCTAATACAGGTTCAAAAGGATAAAGAGATGAGAATTCTGTTGCAATATTCTTTGTGTTAGTACAGAATTACATGTAGGTGTCCCTCACCGGGAACAGGAGGGTAGGGAGTGGGTAAAATGTAGTGTATACATAACAGCATGTACTACACAGAAATTAGAAGCAACTGACTAGATGCACACACAGTGATATCAGTGGGTCCTAAAACACCGCTAATGAAAAAACAAGGGACAGAATCAGATGTTTATGTAAGACACCATTCATATACTTTAATAACATGCATTATGAATATATAAAACAAAGAAACACATTTTAAAAGAAAATATGAACAAAAAGATATACACTAAACATATCAGAAACTCAAAACTGTTGTCTATAGAGGGAAGGTATAATGATAGTTGGAAACAAAGACAAAAGAAAATAAAACAAATGTCTTATACAAGTCATTGATAATATCATGAATTGAGAAATACACCTGATTTAATCCTCAGAAATGGAGAGCCAAAAACTAGAAGCAAAATTTTAAAATATGCATAGTCTTATATGAATACATTTAAAATATTTTTACTTGTCTAATGTACTCATATTCTTTTTGAGATGGATCTCTTTGAAAATATTTTTCTTTTTTCCTTTCTTTGCCTTCCTCCTTCCTGTCCTCCCCCCCCCCTTTCTGCCTCTTCTCTTTCCTTGCATTCTGTTTTCTATCCCCTCTCCCCATCCCTTCTCTTGCCCTCCCCAGACATTCTGTCTCCTTTCTTGTATCATCTTTAGCTAATTTGAAGTGGTCATTTCAGAAATAAGCAGTTACTTGAGATGTTCAAGAGGGCTCTATATCATCCTGCCAATCGGTTAATAAAAACAGCTTGTTAAGTGCACCCGGCAACCATGCTGTCCATGCAAATAACTGTCCTGAATATCCCTTAATAAAGACAGTGCCTACGCCTCCCCCAGTTATTCCTCCTTCTCAACTTCCAGTAGAGCATTAACAGTCCATTTTTTCCAAGTGTTCATTTAATCTCACTTTGTTTGATGCTCTAGGCAAAATCATTCGAAGAACGAAACAACATAGCCACCATCCTAGATGATAGACATATAAAGATTGATATGATTTAGTTACTGAATTCTGGAAGATTCCATTCTAGTGGAGAGTATAAGTGATTTCATAAACTGCAATTTATAGGCTTGGTTATATGATATCCTGATATAATCATTTTGATGTAAGCTGTTTTGACCAAAAATTTCATTTTCCATGTACTGAATGAAGCCCAGTTCATAGCCAGGGATCAAATAGCAACAAGTTAAGAACAGACTACTGACACCACAGATTCTAAAAGGATGTCATTTTTATATCATGTTTTCAAGAAAAAGGGGGGAAATTAAGATATTTCCCATTAAAAAATACCCAATAAGGGTTAAGAACTTATCTAAAGATAATGAAAATATAAAACCAATTTTTAAAAAAGTAACCTAGCTGTGCACAAGTAATCTGACGTGTGGATTCATAATAGACAGACATTTTGTTTTGCTCAGAGGATTAGGGACTGTTTCAGGGAAAAGAGGCGTTGGAATCAGAAAGGCAGAATTGACACAAAGGACAAGATGCCCAGAGGTCAGCATGTATATACCACTTATGAGAAGCAGGAGAGGAGACTTTATTTTCACTGAGAGAAGATGTATAAGGGATGGCATTGAGAAAAAATCCTGAAGAGAAAAGCTAGAGATAAACTTTATAAGGATATTAATGACAGAATGGAGAACATGGATCCATGTGAGATTTAAAATAGATGATGATAGGTTTAATAACAGTAACAGAGATAAAAATGTTGCTTCATTTACAACTGATTGACATACTTTGTCATAGCATTGGTTAAAAAAAAAAGAAAAGGACATTGGAAATCAGACTGTGTAAACCACAGTTAATCATTATATCATATAGCATTCTAATCCTTGCCTCCTCTAGGTAATATTACATAGTTAAGGGTTTTTGCCATATTCTTGATTTCCTTTTCATGGGAAAGAAAGAATGATTAATATCCATCCTTTATGTCAGTCAAGTTGCCCAAAGCTCCTCTTTTGTAGCCCCCACCTATGTTCACTGTTCTTGATATTTCTTGATCATTTTCCTGAAACAAACTTCTTTTTTTAAATTTTTTTAAAAGATTTTATTTATTCATTTGACAGAGATCACAAGTAGTCAGAGAGGCAGGCAGAGAGAGAGAGGAAGGGAAGCAGGCTCCCTGCTGAGCAGAGAGCCCGATGTGGGGCTGGATCCCAGGACCCCGGGATCATGACCCGAGCCCAAGGCAGAGGCTTTAACCCACTGAACCACCCAGGTGCCCCTGAAACAAACTTTATATTTAATGTTTTTTTTTTTTAAAGATTTTATTTATTTATAAGTCAGAGAGAGAGAGAGAGTGAGCACAGGCAGGCAAAGTGGCAGGCAGAGTCAGAGGGAGAAGCAGGCTCCCTGCTGAGCAAGGAGCCCGATGTGGGACGCTGGGATCATGACCTGAGCTGAAGGCAGCTGCTTAACCAATTGAGCCACCCAGGCATCCCTATATTTAATGTTTTTATACTGAGTGGACTGAGGCCTGGTTTGAACAGCATTTTAATTTATATAAGTTAATATATTAGAGATTAAAAACATTCCAGTATATAGCATTACTTCAGACACATTGACATTGCCACTTATTGCTCATAAATGAGTTTCATCTTGCACTTCCGGCTATTTTAGGGGCCATTTGTTTCCAGTTCTCATAGTGAAAATTCAAAAATCTGCTCCCTGGTGAAGGCTGATCCTTGGTGATGGATTGAACTATAAGGTAGGCAAACTGAGAAAGTCAACATATCATACGATTTAAGTAATTGTTTTTTGATAACCATAGTGTCCTACTTACTCGGGATTTTTGTTATATTGATATAAATGTGAGATGTTAGTATCAATCTTCCTCCCTGGTTACTGATATTATCAAATATATGCAATGTTTAGTAAATTTGTTCAGCTATAATTCAGTTATAATAATCCAGATAAGTCAGCTGATGACTTTGATACACTAATGCTTCAAAGAAAATTGAACTAAAAAAATCTGTGTTTTGTTTTTCCTAAGTCAACTTGGCTAAGCTGGAACTGCATTTTCTAGGATTCCTTTTCTTGAGGCTTCCCAGTCAGAGTTGACAAAATAAAAATTTGTGTGAGATGCGGAAGGCAGAGGTGAAGCAGAAGTCAGTCCTCTCTGAAGGTCATAGTGATTAGATGCATTGAGAGACAGACCAAGAGGTTCCCATGGGTTTCAGTGTGTCCTCATTTACCCATGCTTTATGTCCAGTTCTTCCTGACTGTGGGCCCTACAACAGAGGCTCACCACAAGGTGCAGCAACAATAGCACTCCAAGACCTGGCCATCAGCTTCCTGTTGTGGTCACACAACGAGATGGACATGCCTGGCTTCCCAGATCCCCACACAAGCCCTAACCTGTGCATCATTGCCAATGCTTCAGGAGGGTGGCTTAGCAACTTTCTTCCACTCTCCAGTCTCCCCATGCTCCACCTTACTTTTTAACATCTTCCACAGTTGTGTCATATCCAACTCCCATAATAAAGCCTTTATTCCATCATACTCCTAGTGTTTCTCTTTCCTGAGTCGCACCCTGACTGACAGAGTACTTAAGGGTAATTTCATTCTAGCTTTCAGTGAAGAATGACAATAGTTTTTCTTCTGAGCACTTTCCTTTGAACTAATAGTGTTTCCCTTGACTCATGATTCCCTTTACAGATTTAGCTTAGAAGAAACTTAGTTTCATGAAAACTCATTTCATCTATGCAGAGTAGGAAATTTTCTTCACTAACAAACTTTGAGAAAAAAAGTAGACATTGATATATATCAAGTGCTTAAAATTAGTCATTAGCCATCAAAACAATGTTCCAGCCCACAGCCAAACCTGCTCTTTAAAGGGTATTGAACATGTTTTATGTGTATAATTTAAATACATACCAATGCTGAGTGAAATAAGTCAAGCAGAGAAAGTCAATTATCATATGGTTTCACTTACTTGTGGAGCATAAGGAATAACACAGAGGACATTGTGAGATAGAAAAGAGAAGTGAGTTGGGGGAAATCGGAAGGGGAGACAAACCATGAGGGACGGTGGACTCGGAGAAACAAACTGAGGGTTTTGGAGGGAGTGGGTAGAGTGAGCCTGGTGGTGGTTATTAAGGAGGGCACATATTGCATGGAGCACTGGGTGTGGTGCATAAACGATGAATTTTGGAACACTGAAAAAAAATAAAATTAAATAAAAAATATATATCTAAGGAGGATAATTTCAAAACTCACTTTAAAATAATCTTACAAGATAATTTCTCCTAGTGAATTAAATGGATGTTTAATCACATGGGAAAGCTGACTGGATGTCTTTATGAATAGAGAGTATCTTACCCATGAGTACCCATGTCTTCAACGTGATATAAAATTTGACCGAAAAGAGAGTTATGATTTGTGAACTAAGGAAATAGGTTAAAAAGTGAAAATCCACAAGAAAAGAAAGCAGGAAGGCAAGAAAACATGTTGGTACTGTTTTCAGGATCATTTATATCATTTCAGTAGAATATCAAAATGTAATTATAACAACACTACCACCAACAATAGTAGTATCTGTTACTTGCACAAAATGATTCAGAGGTGAAGTAAGTATATGGAAATGATAAAATTCTTTTTTTTTAAGATTTTATTTATGTATGAGAGAGAGAGAGAGAGAGAGAGCATAAGTGGGGAGCAGGACAGACTCCCCCTTGAGCAGAGAACCCAACATGGGGCTCCATCCCAGGACCCTGAGACCATGACCCCGGCTCACAAAGGCAGGCACTTAACTGACTGAGCCACGCTGGCCCATAGAAAAGGTGAAATTCTATACAAATGACCATCATGATTATGATGTTTTCTCCTTCCCTTTTTACAGTCTTTTTTCTATCTGGTACTCATAGGGGTTTCTTGCTGATATCAGCACATTTGATAAGATAATCCATAAAGCTGCCAGTGGGACTTGCTTTGTTCCCAGGCAACAGAGGCTTATTTTAAATATGGTCTTTCAGAAGCCATGATTCATCACTGCTGTCTAAGCCTGTAGTGACATTTCACAAGGGAGACATTGAGAGAGCTGAGTCTTTCAGGGGCCTAATCAATTCAGTTCAGCTGGTAGTAACTAGACACCTACATTGTACTTTCACATTCATTCACCAATTGGGAAGTGTGTGCAAGCCCTCCACTCAGGGTGGTCAGAGGTCAGAGATACATCCCTAACCACCCTCCCCATCACAGAGTTTCCATCATTGCAGGGTGGTAACTATACAACAAATTATTTTCATACATGATGGCGTATATATAAAATGCTATAAAAAGATATAAATTAGAAGCTAGAAATGGAGGTGATAATTGAGTGTGGGAAACAAGCATTCCAGACAGGAGAAATGGTCTGAGCAAAGTCATAAAGTTATGAAAATGCAAGATATGCTCAAGTTAGATGGGCCCCTGGATTCCAAGGCTCTTTATTGTCATTGTACTAAAATTATTCTGATTCATGAAATTCTCTTTCTTGACCACCATGGGACCTACGGAAAAGGCATTAATTTCTGAGATTTGCCTGGAGTTAGGTGGTCTCATGTGTCGTCTTGGGCTAAGGATCAAGTGACAACACAGGTTTCACCATGTACTGGAACTTGCAATCACCACTTTTTGGCCTTGTGTGTTCACCAGCTTGTGTGTGTATTACAGAGACAGTGGACAATTTTCATTTTGTAATATGTGTACTTATCTGCTTCTTATTCATACATTTTGTAGGATACCTCCATTTCAAATCTATTTTTGACAAAGTGTGATACCATTCCAGCCTTATTACAAATGATACAGAGCAAGGTAGAAGGGAGATTGGATTCATCATGTAAAGGTTAAATAATTCTGATTTTGAGCAAGGAATATCGATTGCTCGTTTAAGATGTGTTTGAAGAATTCTTGTCATTGAGGAAAACATTTATCAAGATTATCATTCTTCAAGATTACTTATCTTGAAACCCATTCAAGTGCAAAAAGAAGGGTGAAGAAGCTATGGTAAACAGATGACTACTTTGCATATTAAGTTGTTTTGAAATGTACTGTTCTTGCCACAGGAATAATGGATATCTCTGAGATATACTACAATCAGGTGTTTTTGCAAAATTGCAGCATAGCTTTGGGTTAGCCTGCAATGTGCAGGAAAAGGATTGTGGAGAAGGGAAAAACATTCTTGCAAAAACAAAACAAAATAGAAAAACCTCTAAATCCTAAGTAGTTAATTTGAGTGAAAAATTCCCCTTGCTATTAAATTTACATCTAATTTTCTCTGCTCTGTTCAGCATAAATTCTGTTATAAAAAGAACAATGGTATGCCCATAGTGGCATATTAATATACTTTATTGTTTTCTAAACGTGACTTTTTCATGAATAATTTGAGCAATTTTAGGTGAATTACTTAACATTCTTCATATTTGTTTCCTCACTTAGAAACTGAAGGAAGTAGACTAGATGACCTTTATTAGGTTTCTGAAGTGATAAATGGTTAAAATAGAGATGAACTCAAGATTTAGCAGGATTGGTTTGTAATGTCTAGATAAACATAGACAAATAGATTTAAACATAAAATCATTGGTAATTTAACATGAAAAATCATGTCTATACATTCATATATATATATAAAAGTAATAGATGATTAAATAGATATACATGTTGGTGAAAAGAAAAGAATATGTACTTGAATGGTCAAAAAAAAAATCAGGGTGGAATGGAGATGGCAAGAATGTAATGTCCCTGAAAGTGATATTACAGGATAGAATAAAGATGGCAAGTTTGACACTGATAACTTACTCCCTTTCTAGATAAAAGAAACCAAAGGTGTCTCTAAATCAACATTTCTATGGCCATTGCTGTTACTAGTGTTACTGTTACATTATTAACATTATTATAATTAGCATTTATGTAGCAGGGTAGGGATGGATGTGGAATGGCTTCAGTGAGGAACAGCTGAAGGGACCCAGGAAGAAAAAAGAGGTTGCACCTGTCACAGATTGCATTTGAATGGCCAAGGGGTTAATAATGTACCCATTCTAGGTTTCCCAGTTGTATATAACCCAGACATATAATTTGAAGGATGCTCGACCTTTCTCTGTCTAGTCTTACAATCATGGATAATAACACTAAGTAGACTACCAATGTAGGTGAATTTCCTAAGATGCCTAGCCTAGATAAGTAGCTTCCAAATTTGCTGTTTTTACAGATTTTTCTGTTTTAGCTTAATCTCTTTCTATTCCTGTTTCCATTGGATCTTTTCCTCAGACAACTCCCTTCCTACCCTTTGGAATTTAAGTTCCTTTGAGGTTTAAGGCATTTTTCCTCCCTCAGTTACTTCATCTTCTTATTTTCAAGCCTGGCTCCTGACACAGCAGACATGCTTAGTGAATTCTCTGAGGAAGTCACAATTTTCAAAATCTGATCAAATGCTTAGCTCTGATTTGTGCACGCTTAAATCTCTGCAACATGGTTTATTGTGGTAATTTTTAGATAGACAGATTTTTTCCCTCTTCATTAAATTAAGATCATAGAGGCGCCTGGGTGGCTTAGTGGTTTAGCCTCTGCCTTCGGCTCAGGTCATGATCCCAGGGTCCTGGGATCGAGCCCCACATTGGGCTCTCTGCTTGGCAGGGAGCCTGCTTCCTTCTCTCTCTGCCTGCCTCTCTGCCTACTTGTGATCTCTGTCTGTCAAATAAATAAATAAAATCTTTAAAAAAAATTAAGATCATAAACTTGCCAAGATTCTCTGTAACCTTAAACTAAACCACATGTTAGCCAAAGAACTTACCATTGTGTGTTCAGGGATGATGCAGTGCATAATTTTCTTTTTAAGATTTTATTTATTCAGAGAGAGAGAGACAAAGAGAAAGGGCAAGCTGGGGGAGGGGCAGAGGGAAAGAAGACACTATCAAGCAGACTCCACACCCAGTGGGGAGCCCGATGTGGACCTTGATCTCACCACCCTGAGATGATGACCTGAGCCGAAATCAAGAATCAGACACTTAACCAACTGAGCCCCCCAGGCACCCTGAGTGCAGTGCATAATTCTATACAACAGGACATGGCCATAAATGTGGGGTTATATACACTTTCATGGAAAAAAAGATTTGTGTCCTCCTGAGAATATTATTTCATATATATATATATATATATATATATATATATATATATATATATGGCATGTGCCATGAGAAGTCATTTTGAAGGCACATGTGATACATACCTGTCTTTTTGAAGCTTATTTTCTAGTGAAGGGAGACACAGAGTAAGTAATAAAAATAACAAGTAGATCAACTATAAAGTATGTTAGAAGGTGCTAAGTGGGGCAATCAGAGCTGGGAGAGTAGGATCTGCCATGTGAGCAGAGGAAGGTTTTGGAGGCAGTTTGTGGTTTTAAATAAGGGCAGTTAGTGTAGGTGTCATTGAGAAAATAGTGTCTGGAAAATATACAGAACGGCAAGAAAACTATTATGGCTGAGGAGAGGTCAAAGGGGGCAGGGAAAGTGTTAGATGATGCCATCTAGGTAAGAACAGGATATGCTGAATATTGAAAGCCTTTGTAAGAGCTTACTTTTATTATGAGTAAAAAGGTCACTAGTAAGGGATTTTAAGCAGCAGAGTGACAAACCTGACATGTTAAGGGGAGGGCACAACTTGGAACACTGGCACCAGCTAAAAATCTATTTCATGGTAAAGTGAGAAATGATGGTGACTTTTGACAGCAGGGTAGCAATGGACTTGACAAGTGACTGGATTTGGGATACATTTTGAAGAAGTATCCAATGGAATTTGGTGACAAACTGGAAGTAGGTATATGAGAGGGAGAAGTGGGGTAAATATTTCCACCTCAAAATTAGTAAGAACTGTCTGTGAGTTACTGTAGGTTTTGATCCAATGCAGCTTGGCACACGTAAGTTCTATATGACTTTGTTACTCTATAGCTCTCTTGTTTTGAAAAGCATAGATGCTGATATTTCAAACTTAAGTTAAAAGACTTTCTCAGCCATAATATGGCATAAAGAGCTGGGCCAAAAATACATCGTCAATAAATACTTGAGCACCACTCATGCATTGATGGCTCACCCACTCCCGGAGCTCTTCCCAGACACATCTTAACTCTTTGTTAATCACTGTTTAGTTGTTCCTAATGTAAGTGTTAGAGGACTATCCTATGCAGTTCAGCAACCCTGGGTATGTGCTATATTACAACACCATAACAATCAGATTATAAGATCCATAAGGACAGGAAATATATGTTGTTTACTTCTATACTATAAGTATCCAGCATTGTGCCTTGGGCATAACAGGTTCACAGAATATTTGTGTGGAATTACAAAAAAAAATAAAAAACAGATTAATAAATGAATCAGCAATCCCTTGTCCTGATGAATTTTGGCCATGCCAATTACCAAATGTAGATATGTCCCAGTCCATAATTGAAAGCAAAGGAACAAATTCCTAAGTAATTGGATTGGTTAATTGCACTCACTGCTCCCTCATGCTATGATATTATGGCTACTTTCCCAATTTTTTTTTCTCCAGTTGACTCTCTAGTACATAGAAAATATTTCCCACTTTCATAAAAGTCTTATTTCTACCCCTATATTTTTGTACAAATGACTCTCTCTCCTATGTTAATGAAAGCCCAAGGCAAATGACCTTATTTTAGTTACCTCTTCTTTTCATTATGTTTTATACATATTTTTATACGTCTAGTAAGTTTTTACTTTTTCTAACTCTAGAAAAGAAATATGTCTCTACTTCAGGATTTTTCCTCCTTGTATTATTCTTTTATTTTCCTGGTATCTATATTCTTACCTGACTCTTTAGCCTATTGAAATGTGCCTGTCCCTGACAGACTTAAATGAACAAATGTACATCAAAACCTCATCCCTTATAGGTGTTCACAATATTACAACATCTCTATTTTCACAACAAAACAACTTGGAAGGATATTGAACTTCCTGTCTCCAGGACCTCAGCTCACACGCAGATCATCTTTTTTTGTGTCCTCAATTGTTCCCATCAATTCGTACAATGGATTTTGAAAATCAGGTACATGATTGTTTCAGTCTGTCTATATTCTCCAAAACACTCCTGTCAGGTGATTGGAACTTATCACTAAGCTTGTTCTTGTCAAGCACACTAATATCCATTTAAATTATCAAGTGTTTTGTTTGTTTTTCAATCTTCATTCTTTTAATTCCTTGTAATGTTTGTCAGTTGACTGTTCTGTACATCTAAATTCTTAAATATCCCATTTTCTTTGGTTTCCATGATCTCTCCTTGTGTTGTTTCTTCTACCTATTTAATATTTTTTTTCTTCTCCACTTATTGCTCTTACGTCTCCTGAACACAGAAATATAGATATTACCAAGAAAATATCTACGATCTTCTTATATTTCTCTTTATTCTATTAATGATCCTATTCACTCTTATCAATTACCACCATAGACATGAGTTACTCCATCTGAAGGTAATAACTTTCCATTCAACTTCTTGGATTTTTTTTTTAAGTGGGCTCCACATGGAGCCCAGGTGGGGCTTGAAGTCATCACCCTGAGATCAAGACTTAAGCTGAGATCCAGCGTCAACTGCTCAACTGACTGAGCCACACTGGCAACCCAACTTCTTGGATATTTTCACATGAAGTTTCTAAAACTGCTCTGTCCAAAATGGGGCCACTAACCATATGTAGCTGTCATGCATTTGAAATGTTCCTAATATGAATTGAAATGTGCAGTAAGTGTAGGATACGTGTTGATTTTAAAGACATAGTACAGGGACTCCTGAGTAGCTCAGCCGTTCAAGCGCCGGATTCTTGATTTCAACTTCAGTCAAGATCTTGGGGTGATGCGATCCAGCCCTGTGTTGGGTGCCACACTGAGCATGGAGTCTATTTGGGTTTCTCTCCCTCTGCCCCTTCCCCTTCTCAGGTTATCTCTCACATTCTCTCTCAAATAAATAAATCTTTAAAAAAAAGACATAGTACAAAATGTAACATAAAATATTTAATCATTTTTGTATTGTTTATGTGCTGAGATCATTATTTTGTATACACTGGGCTACATGAAATATGTTATCATATTTTATTTTGATTGAATAATGCTGTTTGAAATAACCCGAAATATGCCCCATAGTCCTTCTCAAACAAGTGCCTCCACCTGAGTTTCGATTTTCGATGGGACAGCGGCTCATTTCCTGAGCCCTTGGCTTTAACTCTGGGTTTTCTTTGACATTCTGTCTCATAACCTTCTCCACCATGTGCTCTCATTCCAACATTGTCCCCTTTTAATCAATTATCAAGTCTCATAATGTTTTCCTTTAAACTTATATTGACCTCACATGATTTTCATCTTTATGTTTACTTTTTTGTCTTAGATAATTTCAGTAACTAAAATCACCCAGCCTTAGGCTCCTTGCTCCTTCAAACTATTCTATATACCATCTCTTAATAAACCTCATTAAACATAACCTTCCTCCACGCAAAAAAATTTTAAGGGTTTCTTATATTAGTGAGCGATGTTCACATCTTTTAATCGTTTAAACCTAAAAGTTTTTCTAGTGTTATCTGTGCTCTACAGAGTTGCTTTTCCTTCCATTTGCTTTGACTTGGGTCTAGTCTCTTTAAGTTTCCAAGGACTGCTACGTCTTTTTACCTTTTCATCTCCATTTATTGAAACCAGCCTCGTATTCAAATTCTATTTTAAACATTATTGTTCCCATAAATTTGGCAAAAAACAGCCTCTCCCAAGTCTGGATTTTGACAGCACTCTATCTTTTATGGCTTTTTCCACTTTTTAACTTGTTTGGAGCTTTCTCTTATTATATCTCTAAATATTCTACTTAAGATGTTCTTTAAGAGCAGGAATTGTAGCTTAATTATGTTTATACCCATATCTAAATGGCTACCATGGTTCCTACCATGATGGTGCTCAAAATTATTTATTGGATAAATAAATATGTAAAGGAATTAGTGAGTAATGTTATAATCATGCTTTCTAAAATAAAGGATTTTTTTTCAGGAAAATTTCCTTCCTCTGGCAAGAATGGCCCAACTTTTTAGTTATTGAATTTTGTTTTTTTCTCCCATTTTAATATGCAAATCATTGACTTTAGCAAAACAAGTATTTCATTTGTTGATGAAAATGCTTAAGACAAGGAAAAAGAGGCATATTAAGAATCAATGGAAGCTGCAACATCTGTATCTTTTTAACACCATCTGTCTCCCAAGTTGTTAGATGAATTCAAATCCCATCCAAGTTTTGCTGGTCTGCAACAGTAAAATGCTTCCGTGGCAATTCCAAACAGATTGAACATATTTCAATTAGACAATTTAGTTGTAAGAGCATTGTCTTGCCAGATAACCCTCCAGGGATTATAATGAATACAGCTTAATTGGTTTATTAAATAAAATTTACAAAACTCAGAGCTTTAGTTTGAAAAAGTTTTAGGCATCATCGAGGCATGGATTTTGTGTATGATAGATGTGATGAACACTGGCTACTGCAGCAGGTTTGGTAAGTGGCTGTATCAGTTAGAGAACTACTCCAGCTAGCTGAGAAGTAGCATCTGAAAACACAAACATATTTTTTAAATAGCTTAGGAATAATGAATATGTCCCTTATACTATAGTTGAAAATAAGCCTCAGTATGGCACTTTGTCAAGAAATCTCAGCCTGAGAATCAGAATTCCCAGATTCTAGGCCTAAAATTTAATTTAGATTAAGTTCCTATTTAAATGGCATGATAATCACAATATCATTATCATTACATAATCCTGAAAAATAAGCCTTCGTGTTTGTATATATTATAGGTATACAAAATAAGTGTAGGGTTTAATTCCTACATAATTATACCTGTTTTCACCTAATTTAAGATATAAGACTATATGGAGTTAGTAGTGAATATGTGTGTTCTTACTGTGTGTCTGTTAAGATTACAAATGGAATGCTATGTGAGGGCATGGCTGCATCAAAAAAAGCAAAAATCACTTTGCTTTGGAAAGACATTTTTAACATACTGTATTTTTAAATCTCCCCTTTAATGAATGGAGGGAAAAGAGGGTCAGAAAGGGCAAGAAAATCTTCCATGAAGATAGTTCTCCAAAATCAGACATATAGATAGTTGGTCAGTCTGATTTCCAAATCAATGTAATTGGCTTCCTAGTTGGGTACTTAGGGGACTTTTAAAGATTTTATTTATTTATTTGAGAGAGAGAAACAGTGAGAGAGAGCATGAGATGCGAGGTCAGAGGGAGAAGCAGAGTCCTTGTGGAGATGGGAGCCCCATGTGGGACTTGATCCTGGACTCCAGGATCATGACCTGAGCCAAAGGCAGTTGCTTAACCAACTGAGCCACCCAGGCACCCAGGAGACTTTTATAAATAACTAGCAAACACTTGTTTCCAAAGCTGTGACACGGTGAAAAAAAATCAACAAAGCCTCGAAAGGTGAAACAGTGATTTAAGAAACTAAAGAAAAAATACAGAAAGTAAAACAATCTAGAATCTCCTGACTCCAACACTTTACACTCAATTTAACAGGAAATTAAGCATGATTTCCAGGAAAATTCCTTTCATCCCTCTAGATAATTATAATTGCCACTAGGCTCAGATATCTTCTGTAAGTTAGAGCTTTATTTTATAATATAATGGAAATATAATGTAGTTTAACGTAAGGATAAAAGCCAATTAAATTCTAATCAAGGTGTATTGTAATACTCTACTATGTTTAAAGCATTATTTTCAAGCAGTTTTGGAAATATACGTATGAAAAATAACAGCTAATGCTTGTGTTAATATTGTACTTTATAAAATTCCTTGTAGGGATTGAATTCCGCTCTCCCAAAAGAAGTATTGTAGTCCTAGTCCTAGTCTGTGTATATGTGTCCTCATTTGAAAATTAGGCCTTTGGGGGTGTAATCAGGTGAAGATGAGGTCATTAGGGTGGGCCCTCATCCAGTAATGCTGGATATTTTTATAAGAAGAGGAACATGCCATATGAAGGTATGGACACACAGGGGATTACCAGGTGATAACAGGCAGAGAGACTGGAGAGATGCAACTGTAAACCAAGAAATGCCAAGAATCCACACTCACCCCTAGAAGCAAGGAAGCAGCAAGAAAGGATTCTACCCTGAGCCTCAGAGAGAGAATGGCCCTGCTGACACCTTGATTATAGACATCCAGCTCCTAGAACTGGGGAGAGTTGGGGGCAGAATAAGCTTCTGTGGTTTTAAGCCACTCAGATTTGGTACTTTACTATGGCAGCCTTAGCAAATGAGTCGACTCTTTCTCATAATTACCAAATTTTAAATCATTCAGGGCCTGCCCTAATTTGAGTTTCGACATCCAAAGATTGTGATTGTGATAGGACATTCCAGAAAAAAAGGAACTGTCATGAGAAAGCTGGCAGGAGCAGGGATGAGAGGCCCACATGAACGTAGCTTGGAGTCTGGTTGGTCTTGGCGCAGCTCCCGGTGGGAACTGTGGAAGTGAGCGGGGCACTGTCAAAAATAACTACAGCTTTTTCAGAAGAATGAACACTAAAGCTGAAAACAAACGCGCTACTTGCTTCCAGTTATTTTATTCGTCTCCATGGTCCTAGGAAGAGAGGTAGGATGTGCCCATGTTTTATTACCACTATTTCTAAAGAGGAAGATAAAAACCATACAATTCAGATCACTTACAGCAATAAAAGTCTTGTTTTTTCAACCTCATTGGATCTTAAGAATACTGCAGAGTAGGTGAAAGCTGAGAAACCAGTAATTACATTGGGGATGTAAGACTCTGTAATCACATGAATCCTCGGGTTTATAAAGGATTGTGGGCAATTCCTGACAGCAGCAGATGCAAGTCATAAAACCCTGTGTTTTTAAGGCTTCCCTTCTACTCTTCCTTCTGGGTATCTCAATTGAGGTTAAATGGAAATTAATCAATTGAGTTCACCAAGGAGAAAATCTGTCAGAGTCATGATAAAGCCAGAGTGTGTGTATTATCAAACCTTGAATGACTGGATTCCATTTTTACCATTTTTTTTCAGGGAGATATTTTAATGTTATCATCTTTATCCTTTTGAAATAACAACTCACATGTGCTGGGAACTAAGTGATTTAAGTGAATTAAATTTTAACAACCATCCTCTAAGGCATTTGCGATGATAAAGCAAATTTAGGGTGGCAAAATAATTTGCCCAGACTCATACACCTTAGGAGAGGCAGAACCAAGTTTCCCTAATCTTTCTCCAAGGCTTGTGTACTGCACCATCATTCTCTACTGCCTCTGAAAGCTGGATATTGTTTATGCTGAAAACCAAAATCCCATATAGTTACTTTCTCTTGTATCTATTTTTATTCCAAGTCAGATAGTCATCTTCACATATATACAAGTGAAATGTCATCTTCAAGAAACACAGGGTCTCTCCTGGCCATGGCCTGATGACCAGCTCCCTCTGTAGCCCATCTCCAGCCTGATTATCCCAAATCCACCAATCATATTATATAATCCTGCCAACCTGGTACTTATAAGATGATTGTGGCCACACAATGTGATCCAGAGGAGATCATCATGTTCTCAGACTCTGATTAGCTGCCTCTCCATCTACTCCCTGCCTCCAAAATGTTTGGGAATAGTATTTGGAGGATGATGGGAAGCAGACGACGGAGGAAGGGACTGATGGAGTTCATCCCCTTTTGGTGGTGGTTCTTTAAAAACAAAACGAGGAGTTCTAGGGTAAATGAGGCTATTTATGATCCCTTTCCTCTTAATTGTTACCTTTCTCTCTGTAAACTGTAGATGACATCTCCCTGCCTTCTCTGTGAGTCTTCTTCCATACTCGATTCATAAAATCCATGCACATGTAGCTCTTACCATCTTGACATGAGTTATTGCAATGTCAACCCCTTTAAATCATGTCTGGAGGGACCAAGTGAGGTTCACTGTCAATCTCCCAGAATGCTAGATAGAGTGCTTTGCTTTCAGTGCATTTAATCTTAAATTACACTGTATAAGCTAAAGAAGAGAAAATAATAACCAATTATTAATATGTGAAAAGTTACTCCAATTACTATGGTAGAATATTTCTGATTGGGAAGAATCTCTCTCTCCATCTTGAGGATGTGAGTTCCATCATAAGTAAGAAGAGGGCTTTCTATGATCTGTCCTGACGATGTCACCCAGATGTATGTAGCTCACACTCTAAATTGGTCTATCAATAACTATGAGATGGTATTACCAATGTTTTACCACAATCTTCTGCTGTTTACTGAGTGCTGTTTCATGTTTTATTTATTTTCCAACTTTCTTCTTTCTTCTAAGCCAAATGTGAAAATAGATTTAACATGGTAACATTTCTCCTACTTTATTAACTTTCCTACAATGATTCAAATGTGAATATATTAATAAACTTGACATTTTATACGCAATAGATTCTTTTTTATTGTCCAAAAGTAGTGATCATTTGAAAGTTTATATATATCTATAGATCTTTTCCCTCTATTTTATTTTTGAAATAAAATTCACATCCTCTTCAAATGCAGGAGATGATGGCATGGGATGACAAATTGTCACAGCAAAAGAAAAGGTTGTTTAGTACAGCTAGTGTGCCCGAGTGTCAGTAGTCTTTTGGGACACCACTGAACTAAGGCTTCTCCCACTGATCATCAAAATAGTACCTTTAAACTGAAGACAGAGAACATCTGCATCTGTCACTTCACTTGCTAATTAGAGTAAGGGTAACTCTGGCACCTGGGTGGCTCAGTCAGTTAAGCATCTCACCTGGGCTTTTGGCTCAGGTCATGATCTCAGGGTCGTGAGATCAAGGTCCACATCTACCTCTGTGCTGGACATGGAGTCTGCTTAAGATTCTCTCTGCCCTGGGGTACCTGGGTGGCTCAGATGATTGAGTGCCTGCCTTCAGCTCAGGTCATGATCTCTAGGTCCTGGAATTGAGTCCCGTGTCCAGCTGCCAGCTCAGTGGGGAGTCTGCATCTCCCTCTGCCTCTGCCTCTCCACCTACTCATGCTCTTTCTCTCTCTCTCTGTTTACCTGTCTCAAATGAATAAATAAAAAATCTTCAAAAAAGAAAAAGATTCTTTCTCTCCCTTTCCCTGCCCATACGTGCACTCAATCTCTCTAAAATAAATAAATAAATAAATAAGATAATAACAATAATAATAATAAAGTGAGGTAATTCTACCTGGTTAAAAATATTTTTTTTCCAAAAATTTAATATTATGATCATGAAGGAGAGAAATTTGTAAATAAAAATGATACGGTCTACTTTTTCCTAACCTTTTTCCTAACTCCAGGCATCCTCAGCCTGGAAGTTGATTCCTTTCCCATCCCCTGCTTTTAAAAAGCTTTGCGCTCTAAGGCTTTAGCAGAAAAGAAATGCCAAGATGTCCACTCAGGAAGATTCTTATGGAATCACCGACTCCAGAAAAATTTGTTTTTATGAAGTGTCTGAGAAAATGAGATTTTCCTTAAAGGTCTTATGAATAATGGTCAGGCTTTCTATCATCTGGTTCTGTGTACCAATTGTAGTTAGCTGGAGAAATAAAATCACATTTCTCCCTACTGTGCAGGAATTTACTGTAGAATTTGTCCTCTTGAGCCCCTAGAAATCCCCATATCAGAAAGATATCTGATGATCCTGTTTCTTGGCTTCTGAAGACTTTAAATGAGATGTTGTGAATGACAAGAAGTTCTTACCAAAGGTGTGCAGAAGGGGCACCTGCTTTGGTCACAAAGACTAGCTTGGAAGATAGCAGATTATAATTAGTTTTCCTTGTGTTAGTATCTGATAATGTCACTCAGGAGTTCAGCTTTGCCCTTGTCGCTTGAGGGATTGGAGCAAAGCGCTAAGTAGCTTTTGTAATTACTGTGGGAAGTCCTAAATCTACTCAATGTTTGACATACCACAGAGGTTCTGCTGCTGTGGAGAGTTTGGTATAGGAGAAGGAGTCTGGTGGAGTTGTTGGAAGGGATTCAATAAAGTGGATGGTAATTTTTATATGAAATCAAAAGTGGGCTTTTATTCTTTAACAACCAAATGCTTGTTAACACCAGACTTACTTAACACTTCAACAACTCATATTTAGATGAAAAATTCCCATCTTTAAAAGTCTTACACTGCCAACCCAACACTTACTGGCCATTTACTTTGTATGAGGCCTCATGCTAAGCAATTTGGGGGAATAAAGAGATAAATAAGTCAGGAGTTCAGCTCTCAAGAAGCTATTATCTGTTTGAAATAGCAGCCTCCTTTCCAAATTACCTTGTCTCCCAGGACTTCTGAAAATACTCCAAGCTGTGATTTCTGAGGTTTACATGTAATTTATCTTAATTTTTCATTTTTTAAGTAATCTCTATACCCAACGTGGGACTCAAAGTCATCACCCCAAGATCAAGAGTCACAAACTACCAACTGAGCCAGCCAGGTACCCCTAATTTGTCTTAATTTTTTTAAAAAAACTTCAACAATGGCCTTTGAAATAATTGGAATTATCATTTATTATAACTGGATTCCAAAAAGCAGGACTTAAACATGCCATAAACATTCTTTTATATATAAACATATTGCTTCATATTAATTTTGCACATTTATTGTACAATGGCCGGTGCTTTGGATGTTGACCTTGTGGCACAAAGAAATCTAATAGTAGCTTCTAATAACAAATACTGTGCAAAGCAATTTCAAAATCATAAGGAAAAATATTTTTATTTGAAAAATAGGCAACCTAGATCTGGCATATACAGTTACTCTCATGTAATCAGAATATGTTATTTGATTGGATATTCAATTCTTAGGAAATGCCTGAAGGCAGCTTAACGTTTTTTGTGTACCTATATATATGTGTACATATTTGCATTTTGCCCATGTACTCCACTGGGGTATTTCCTCAGCATGAATTCTATCCAAATTACCAAACTGAAGACTTTGATTATGCTTTCCATTATTCTAGTGTCTAAAATTTCAACATTCAAGCCAGAGAAGAGATGAGACAGTCAGTACATTAAATTAAAGATGCTGATCAGATAGTCTACTTTTCCTGTGTCTGTCTCCTCGTCCTCTTCATAAACTGGCAGATAATCTTATAATTAAACAGTTCTGGTCCTGCACATACAGCATGATCAAGACTCATCATGTTTCAACAGCTTCACACTCATTTATTAACAAGATTAGAAATGCCAAAAAAAATCATACATTCACTAATTCTATTTTGAGGATTCAGTAAAGAGGGGAGAAAGTGAACAAGGCAAATCACATTTTTTTAAAACTCTCATGCTTTCTGTTATTCAAGTAGCAGTGAGACAGATATTGCATAAGGAAAGAATATACTGTTTAAATACTTTATTGAAAATGTATATAATTAACTTTTAGTTCTACTTACGGTTGAATGAAAGGTTAGTGGCTTTTTCTTTTTTTTTTTTTTAAGATTTTATTTATTTATTCGACAGAGAGAGAGATCACAAGTAGGCAGAGAGGCAGGCAGAGAGAGAGGGAAGCAGGCTCCCTGCCGAGCAGAGAGCTCAATTCGGGGCTCGATACTAGGACCCTGAGATTATGACCTGAGCTGAAGGCAGAGGCTTTAACCCACTGAGCCACCCAGGCGCCCTGTTAGTGGCTTTTTCTACCTGAAATCTCTGTGGGGCTACAAAATGGTGTGTATAATGTCATATGATGGTATACATTTACTAATACTGATATAACAAAATAAGTACGATCCCATTAATAGTCATGAATGTTAAACTCAGTTTTAACATTGTTGTGGTAAGAACGCAATGTCCTCTATGTATCTGTTCAGTCATGATATTACACCACCAAATGAGTTTGCTCTCAGGAGATTTAAAAATCAATCCTCTCTCCCCTATCAGGAAGTCTTGATAGTTCAGTAAATGTTGTTAAATATCTACGTATTTGGGAAGAATGTAACATTGCTGGGATGTTTCTTAGAGCAAAACTATTACTGAGGTAGACTTGATAATAAATGCTCTGGGTTCAAGCTTTAGATCCCTCAGTTAATAATTGGAACATTAGCCAAGAATTAATTTCTGTGAATATTAGACTCATTTTCTTGAGCACAAGGGTATTAATTTTGTCTTATGGTGCTACAATAATACACTAGATCAAAATCACTTTGCAAACAGAAACGCTTTGCATCGTTGCACATTATTGTAGCACATAAATAGTTTGTATGTGTACGTTGATAAAGAAAAATTGCACCAATACTTGTTAAAATAGCAAGTAAGACTTTATTTGAAACTATTGAAATTGGGGTCAAGGTTATTGCAATAGGAGAGAGACTGAATTTAATTCTGCTAAAACAAAAGGCTGGAGGATTTTTAAAAAAATATTTTATTTATTTGACAGAGAGAAATGACAAGCAGGCAGAGAGGCAGGCAGAGAGGTAGGCAGAGAGAGGCGAGGAAGCAGGCTCCCGGCAGAGTAGAGAGCCCGATGCGGGGCTCCATCCCAGGACCCTGAGATCATGGCCTGAGCCGAAGGCAGAGGCTTTAACACACTGAGCCACCCAGGCACCCCAAGGCTGGAGGATTTTTAAATGTTGGGGTGCACTAATGGAAAAGACTTAAGCAGGGAGATTGGTCAATGTGATTAGGCTATCTGTGTTTGCTAACTGACATTTATTGAAGTTAGGCTCCTATCTTTCACTGGAAGAGTTGGAGGCAGAGGCCCTATCTTTCTTGAAGATTATATCTAAAAGGGAAGAGGCTGGGAGAAGACTTCTCAGAGAAGCAGAGAAAGAATCTACATTGACAAGTTTTCTAATAGAAATGGCCTAAGTGGGTGCCAAATAAATAAATAAAATCTTTAAAAAAAACCCAAAAAACAAAACACCTCCCCCCCCAAAAATGGCCTAAGAAAGCAGAAGTTAAGAATCCATGGTCAGGGGGTGCCTGGGTGGCTCAGTCATTTAAGTCTGACTCTTGATTTCAGCTCAGATCTTGATCTCAGGGTCATGAGATTAAACCCCCAGTGGGCTCTGCCCCAAATGCAGAGTCTGCTTGCCTTAGTCTTGGGTGCTTGAGATTCTTTCTCCCTCCTTTCCCCTCCCCCCTGCTCCTCCCCCAACTCGCACTCTCCCCCCACCTTCTCAAATAAATAAGTAAATAAATAAATAAAATCCTTGAAACAAACAAACAAAAAATCTGTGTTCAGGAAGAAGCCTATCTAGAGCACAAGCAGAGAGAACCCTTCAGGATGCCTTGACCAATGTATGTCCAGATCACACAATTCCAAAGGCAAAAACAGCTAAGTTAGCAATCACAAACCCACCTTTTTTTCCTTGTTTCTGCTCACTGCTGATCATCATTCAGCCATCATCACTACTGTATTCTGAAATTTATTTTTTAGTGTTGGAGTTGTAAATGCATAATCAGTGGCAAGCAGATGCTTAAAAAAAATGGCAGGAACTGTTTGCAGTGCAGATCCCTCCCCACCTTGAGATTTACTGATGTCTGCGTATGAATGAACTTCTGCAGTGATACATGGATGCAGGCTTTATCCTTTGATTCAGGTAAATAAAGGAAGAGAGATACACAGTGTGGACAAATTCCTCCAGACATTGCTGTCAGGAACTTGCTAACATCCATGCAGTCACATGCCTCTAAACAGGTGTATTTTTCCTAGGTCCCTGTTCTGTGGTTCTTGGGGAGGCAGCAGTATCTGACCTTCCCCCCTCCTGTTCTCAATGGCCTTCCATTCTGATTACATGGATGAACTTAGATTTGCTCAACAGCGCTTGTTTACTATGGCAGGGCTGTTCTCTGAACATGTTAAAATGTTGAATTTTGACAGTATTTTCTGATATAGCCAGTGGGCTGAGTGCTCATTGATTGAATAATGAGATTCAGAATTTAAATTCCAGTAATTCATAATAGTGAGGATATGAAAAAGTACAATAAAAACAATTGTGTTTACTACTTTACAGTTAGTCATAAAGCCCTACCACCCGCATGAATTTATTTGTTCCTTACAGCAACTTTATACGTTTGGTAAATTTTGACTTCACTTTATAGACAATAAAATACCTCAGAGAGATTATATAACGTGAACATTTTCACAGAGGCTAATGGTTAACAGCTTGGTCTGGAAGTCTGTTCTGCAAGATAAAAAAAAGGCATCATAGAGAACCGTCCAGAAAAAACCTCTAGAAACACACTAGATCTTGAGTTCAAATTCCTGGCTTATGAATGGCTCTATGTAAATTAATCCAATAGCTATCAATTCTGTCTTCATTTCTAAAAGAGATTTTGTGAGAAATTAAGGAGAAAACATAAGAAAAATTTCATGAATGTCTTAGGTAGATAGGACTTCGTATAGATTGCCTTTCTACATACCATCATATTCTCTTCTCCCTCTGCTTGCCAACCCATTATTCTTTCTAAGGCACTGTGCCTTTTTGCTAAAAAGCTTCAGGGGGATAAATAAATTTGAAATTATCATCTTACAATTTTGATACCAGCTTTCTTAGGTATATTTTGCATACAGTGACATTTGCCCATTTTAACTGCATGGCACAATGAGTTTTCATAGATATCTGCAGTAGTGTAATTTCCACCATAATCAAGGTTCAGTTAGAACATTTATACCACACCCTTAAGTTCCCCTGTGGCTCTTTATAGGAAATCCTCACCTTCAGCACCTGGCAAATTTATCACTTTGTCTTTTCCAGAATATAGAAATGATCATGCTACTTAAAAAAAAAAAAAAGGGAAGAAAGAAATCCTTCTGAGATCTTAATTGGATTTACATTGAACCTATAGATAAATTTGGAGAGGATTGCCATCTTAACAATATGAAGTTCAGATCTCTGTCTTCCTTTCAAAAGCCCATAACCCCTGTCCAATCATGAGAAAAAAATCTGATAAATTCCCATCTGAAAGACATTCTACAAAACTGATCACATGACACCTCATACTGTCAGGTCTCAAAAACAAGGAAAGATGGAAAAACTGACACACCTAAGAAGAGCCTAAGGAAACCCAACAACTTGTAACCTTGCAATATCCCACATGGAATGCTGGAACAGAAAAAGCCCTGAGAGTAAAAACTAAGGGATAAAGTATGGATTTTAATTACTAATAAGTTAGCATTATAAATACTATTTATAGTATTAGTAGTATTTATAATACTAATTTTTAGTAATTATATAATACTGATATTATTAGTGTTATATACTATATAAAGTATGGATTTTAATGCATTAAAATTAAAGTATTAAATTTAATTAATAAAGTATGGGTTTTGATTACTAATAAATTATTAGTAATTTATTATTATATCATAATATGATATTTAATGATGCTATATACAATTATTATATAATTATATATGATTATATAATATATTATATATATGTGTGATTATATAATTTATTATATATATAAAGTATATATGTACTTTATAAAGGCTTTTTAAATAGTCTAAAAAGACCTGATGAGATGAAAGATTAAGGAAACAGGACAGGTGGGGATGGGAAAATCCATACTTTTTATATAAATATATATAAATCCATACTTTATATAAGGCTATGGATTTAATAAGTTTGATGGTCCTGAAAACACTTGGGGAAAAAAAGTTATGATGATTGCTGAATTAAAGATTAATTTAGCTGTTTCCTCTTTCTTCCTTTCCTCTCCTCCCCTCTTCTTCCCTCCCCCTCCCTCTCCTCTCCTTTCCCTTCCTTTCCTTGCTATACTGCTTATCTTCTTCATGTTTTCCCAGAAATATTATTTCTCAAAGTTCTTTGCCAAAACATAATTTATGTGATTGTCTCACAATGTCTTACAAGACTTGCTTTGTAATTAGGGCCTTTTGGTGATTGGCTTTACCTATTTATGGCTTTGGTGTTCTAGGCCCTGACAATAATACGGAATATTCATATTGCATATTTGACAGTCTATCGAACTTCCAGGAAGTATTATTTAAGTTATTCAAGTTGTCCTTGTTTCCTGGAGCTAGAATGAAGTTTGGATGAACTAGCAAGTAACAGAATGATTTATTTTACTGTGCATCTTCTAACGAATGGCCAAAGATAATGTAGATTGTCTGTGAGTGCTTTTTGTGGGTTTTGCCATAAGAGAAAGAAATATATATTGGTTGCAAATTATCAAAGCCAGCCTTTTAAAAATTGCATGGTATGATATTTAAATTTGGCCTCTAACCTTCTTTCACCTTTGTATTTGGCTTCCAAAGTGTAATTGTAGGACAAAACATGATTCACTCCATAAATGTTCATGTTCATTAATCGTTTTCAGGAGCACACTTGATGCATAAAGTGAAGTCAAGCTTCACTGGCTGTGTTAGTCAGCTCGCATCCACAAAAACACACCTGTTCTCCAGAGAACGTGTTCATTGATCCTTCCATGGTTAAAAGATTTTGTTTTACGATGCGAAGCTTGGGCGTTTTTAGTCAGTCAGGGGGTTTGACAAGGAGCCAAAGGGAATAGGGAGGAAACATTTGATTTTGAGGCTCAGACTTTTTATCTGGAAGGTAGTTAAAATGGCATCTAACAGGAACTTCTAGCTGACTTCAAAACTACATGGTTGAAAAAGCGGCCTTTGATTTCTCTTATCTCCCTGTAAGGCTTGCTTATCAGGAAAGATTAGAGGTACAGACTTAATACTATCGGCAGGAGTGCCGTCCCTGAAGCTTTCTCCATCAAGCTACTGCAATCTATTCTTTCACTGCTGCAAGACAATTGATAAGGTGCTTTATATTTCCCAATCTACGTGGCATTTGTGAATCTTCTTGTTGGAGACAAAACCAAAATTGGGAGCCCTAAAGAGCAAATGTAGTCTTAAAGACAAAAATTAATATATTTAAATAAATTCCATGAATAAAGAAGTGAAAAATTAAGATGTCCATGAAAAATATAATGGAAGGGGGGATGAATGAGCAGAAGGTGTGGCTGGATAAAAAAAAAATTATTTGGCAAGCAAAAAGAAAAAAAAAGAATGAAAATATAAGTGCAAACCAACAGAAGGGTAGAAGTAAATTAAGAATGAATTGAGAGAAAAATTCATGTGAATGTCTAACGGCACTGCAGCTGGTCTTAAGGGTTAACTTGCTTCAAGTTAAGTTAAGTCAGCCAGGGACTTAAGGCTGACTTAAGGCCCCTGAAGGGTAATAGAACTCATTTACTTTCTTTGAGATTTGCAGACCACTGGCCTTGGGAAATAAAGGACCAGAATGTCCCCAGGCCACAGTGAAGCCAGCAGGTCTGTTTGAAGCCCACTTAGCTTTCTGACTAGCTCAGCAATCAACTAGCAAAATGTTTGTCTTTTTTAAGGTCACACAAATGTCTTCACTGACCTCCCTTCACCCATCTGTAGCCCTTACCCTCCTTTACAGAAAGAACAGAGTATTCTTGCACAACCCCTAGGTACCAAGGAGCAAGACCTTCTGGCACCCCTCGCGCCCCAACACACACACCCTGCACACCAAGGCTCTAGACCTTCTGGTACAGCCTCTGAGCACCGAGAGAACTCTGTAGCTGACATCATGAAGTCTGCACCTAATCAAGAAATCTCACAGACCCCTGCACTCCCTTAACTGGTTAAATCCCTTTAAAAATTCTGGGCCAGGTAGAAACCTGGGAGTTGGTCTTTGGACAAGTGTCAGCCTTCTCCCCAGGTGGCCAGCCTCCTGAATAAAGCTCATATTCCTTCCAATCAAAACTCATCACTTGAGTTTTGGCCTTTCAAGCGGTGGGCAGCCTATCTTGGGTTTTGGTAATCGGGGGGTGGGGGGTGGGGAAGGAACACACAGTAGGGGCAGCGATTTCAAATGGAAAGAAAAGGACCAGTTATCTAACGGTTGTTCACATTCTGAAAGGGAGGGGAACCCACAGGTAGTGATGAGTCAGCAGAACCTGAAAGGCAAGGATATCTGGCTGTGCTTCTCCTTCTCTGCTCCCAGCTGCCAGTATCCCTTCTGCCACCCCAGCTGCCTTGTGTTCCTGGCATGAAGTGACCATGACCAATTGGACCAAGCTGTCATATTACATCCGACACTATGTACTCTCTTCAACATCCATGCTGATGCCTTTGTTGGTATGTGTTGTTTTCAAGTACTTGCCATGGGGGGGAAAATCAGCGGAGGATGGTCAGGAGGGAAAAAGAGAGGTCAGGTCATCACTGGGCAACCTCCAGTCACAGGTGCAGAGCGAAACCAGACACTGTTGCTGAGTAATCAATCCTAGCATTCCCTTCCTGCCGTTCCTGAGGAGGTTTAGTGGGTGTGCTCAGTGTTTTTATACTATTTTTAGAATTTCGGAGGAACCAAGCAAACCTTCTTCTTCCCTTTCCCCTTGCGTTTTCAGAATAGCACAGCTGTGTTCCAAAGTCAAGGGTTAGATGAATAGCCCTGAAGAAATTCACTAACTTTCTCTCCAGACTTTCAGACTGTTACCACCTACTGAACTGGGGAAGTAGTCAAAAGGAACATTCTACACAAGGGTGGGAATGTAGGTAAGAGGTTGGAACACCTTTTCTTTTCTTTCATTGGGACCTTTATGAAGGAAAGGGACAGCAATTGAGGCATGATTCAGCAGGGGCTGTTATTAGTGCCAGACCACACAGCCAGATGCCACAGTTTGCCACTAGCTTCCAGCCTCCTATTCCAGCTGCCAGGAAGTGGAAGGGGTGGTGGAGAGTCTGACTCAATGGAGCCAAGCCAGGGCCTGCGAGAGGCTGCCAGGACCTCTCCGCTGTAGAGAGCCGGGCTGCAGCTGGGCCCATCGAACAGCTCCACGCAGGGCCCCGCACTGCAGCAAGAGGATGAGGGACGGATGGGCCAGGCCAGGTTCTGCAGAAACTTCAATGGAATGTTCAAGGTGGCAGAAACCATGGAGCCCCATGAGAGGATCACATGGCATGTCAAGCATCCTGATAATTTATTTTATTGTTAGCTTTTGAAAAAGAAACCACCACACATGCATGCTGAAAATTAAAATAATAGTAGCTGGAGCAGATGGAGTAGTAGTTGTTTATCATGCTCAGCATGCCTCTGAGTGATGTAAACAATGTGTGGTCTGTGTGCAGGACTATCGTCATTCAAAAAAAATGCTAATTTTCCTTTTCCAACTTTTCAGGTTAAAAAACACTGTTTTAAGTCTCATCCCAGCCCTGTGAATCTGGCAGGACAGGGATTATTAACCCTTCATGCAGATTCAGGACCCAAGATCAAGAGCATCCATAAACCTATAATTGGGCTCTGACCACCAGTCCATTCATTGCTCTTTCTACCTAATCCCAGCCCCTGCCCACCTGCACCTTCGCCCCCATCAGTCCTGCAGATCGTCTTCCAAATAAAATGGGCCGGAGGAGAAGAATTATTTCTCGACTGTGGCATTTTCTAAAAAACTATCAGCAGGACGTGGACTGAAGTTGTCTGTGATTTTGGTGGACCCAGGTCATTATCTTCCATGTTTTCTAGGCTGATGTGATGTCTCAGTTATGGCCTGAGTTCCTCCATTTTCCCACGTGATCATTGAATTTCTGTGTGATCATAGACTTTAGATTCCCTACTTAGAAGATGAAAGGTTCAGGAAATGTTTTGTTTCCTTATCTCCTTTCCCCTGCTCCATGTTTCTGCAGGGGCACACCAGCAGCCTCCTTGGTAGAGGCCACAGAGCGAGGGACACCAGCATTAAGGGTGTTAGACCGCGCTTCGGGGCAACTAGTGCAGCCCTATGCATGTCTGTCGAACATGGAGGTCTTCCCAGTAAAGTTTTGTCTGGGCTACTCTCATTCCAAACATCAAGGATTTAGAAACAACTGGACCAGGTTCTTTCTAAATTCCTCCTGGCTTTGCTTTCCTATGATCGCACAGTCCCTATCAACATTTTAGGCTTATGTTGTAGTGTGCTAACTCTTTTGGGATAAAAGCTCAGTATTATGAGAAAAACACATGAAAGAATAAAACATCCACTCCTTTTTAACAAGCTGTCTCATACCTGGCACCTGAAGGGTATTCATTGGATTCCCCATTTTTCTCCCTTAATCCCTCGCATCGGCCAAGTCTGTGGCTGAGGAAGCAGAGAATGAGGAACTGCTCTCTTTGCCTCTGCTTCAGTGGGCATGTGCTCTCTCCCAAGACTCATTTCTAAAGTGGGATTAATACCTAGGTATCATATCATTGCAACTAGAAAATTGAATAAAATAGTAAATATGGTTAGCATGATCCCTAAGCACATTTTGGTGCTCACAGATTGTTAGTTCTTCCCACTCAGTTCTCTGACTTAACCCAACCTAAGATTTTCACAAGCATCTTGGTTACCCTATTTTTTTTTGAGATAATACTCCATTTTCATCAACAAGGAATGCGACCTCCTGAAGTTGTAATCAGGTATTACAACTCATATGACTATAAAAATCAGGTAAATAATATAAATTAATAAAGTGTCCCTACCATAAGGTAATATGGAGATTTAGACTGTGGTTAACTATTTGATTTATCTGGCTGAATTTTGCCATCAGATCCAGTGGGTTCAGAGAGGCTGGATTCCCACATTTTCATTAGAAATTACCCATCTTGCAGTCAAATGCTCTGCCACTGAGAAATTACCTATCTTGAATGTTGGTTTATTTTCTTTAAACCAAAACAATTCCATGAGGTGACCTTGGCAAGTCTACAGAGTGTTTATTATACTGATTTGGGACTTGAGGAGGTAACTGGGAAGATTCTGAATTTATTTTACATAAGTTTCTAATTTTTATTTCTAAACTATTGTACTTGAGGTTTTTGGGTGACTGAATCAATATGAGAGCCAGGGACAGACCCTGAACTTTTCTTCTCATCCACTCTTGTCCTCCATTCTCCAAGTGACAGCTAATTTAAATGGAGATGTTTCAAGGGCTGGATGCAAGGGTCAAGTAGACAGGAACAGAAAGGAGTCATGGCGTTGATTTTGAATGGCTAGTTTTCTGACAATTTGTACAGTCCTACAGTGAAGTGAATTGCCCAAAGGCATCCATTCTAGGGAGGCTTGAAAGAGTTGTGAGTTGTGCATATGTTAATCTGGGGGGTTTTGGTATTCCAGAACTCAGAGTTTAGGATGATTTCACTTATTTGATTGGCGTCTCCAGGTGCTGTCCAGTAATATGCCCCTGCTACCCAGATGACCTATAAAGTAACTGCTCCAGGGAAGAAGTCCTCAAAACTTAAAATGAGTAAGACTCCCTCAGGAGACATACTTTTTCTTTGTAGCTTTTCAACTTATTTCTCCTGTTATAAAATTTATAATTATAAATCTGTTTTTGAAAGAAGCAAAAAATAGAAAGGAACCAGGAAATACTTTGTCTACGTGCAATTACCCAGACATAACTATTATTTTGTCACAGTCTCTTATAAACGTAATCCTTCTAAAATAAACATGAATGGTTATATATAAGCATATTTTGTACATATGAAATTTCTGGCAAATATAAGTTACTACTATTTATTTTGCTTAGTTTTTCACTTTCTTATATTGTTATTCTCATTGTCTCTTGATTCTTTAATCCTTTTAGAGGTGTTATTTCCCCTGACTGACACTGGAATCAACAGTGAGGCTTTTGGAGAAAATATGATGTCCAGGCCTAAGACCCAGATCAGATACAGCAGGGTCTGGGAAAAGAAGACGGGAACACAGCAGGGATGCCCACTATCACCACTGCTATTCAACATGGTTCTAGAAGTCCTAGCCCCAGCAATCAGATGCCAAAAAAGAAATAAATGGTATCCGAATCAGCAAAGAAGTCAAACTCTCAATCTTTGCAGATGATATGATACTTTCTGTGGAAAATCCAAAAGACTCCACTCCAAAACTGCTAGAACTCATACAGGAATTTAGTAAAGTGTCAGGACATTAAATCAGTGCACAGAAGCCAGTTGCATTTCTGTATACCAATAGCAAGACAGAAGAAAGAGAAATTAAAGAGTCAATCCCGTTTACAACTGCACCCAAAACCATAAGATACCAGGAATAAACCTAACCAAGGAGACAAAGAATCTGTACTCAGAAAAGTATAATGTACTCATGAAAGAAATTGAGGAAGACACAAAGAAATGGAAAAATGTTCCATGTTCCTGGATTGGAATAACAAATACTGTGAAAATGTCTATGCTACCTAAAGCAATCTACACATTTAATGCAATCCCTATAAAAATACCAACAATTTTTTTCAAAGAAATGGAACAAATAATCTTAAAATTTATACAGAACCAGAAAAGACCCTGAATATCCAGGGGAATGCTGAAAAAGAAAGCCAAAGTTGGTGGCATCATAATTCCAGACTTCAAGCTCTATTACAAAGCAGTAATCATCAAGAGAGTATGGTTCTGACACAAAAACAGACACATAGATCAATGGAACAGAGTAGAGGGCCAAAAATAGACCCTTAACTCCATGGTCAACTAATCTTCAACAAAGCAGGAAAGAATGTCCAATGGAAAAAAGACAGTCTCTTCAACAAATGGTGTTGGGAAAATTGGATGGCCACACGTGGAAGAATGAAACTGGACAATTTCCTTACACCACACACAAAAATAGACTAAAAATGGATGAAAGACCTCAATGTGAGACAGGAATCCATCTAAATCCTTGGGGAGAACACAGGTAGCAATCTTTTTGACCTCAGCCACAGCAACTTCTTCCTAGAAACATTGCCAAAGGCAAGGGAAGCAAGGGCAAAAATGAACTATTGGGACTTCATCAAGATCAAAAGCTTTTGCACAGCAAAGGAAACAGTCAACACAACCAAAAGACAACTGACAGAATGGGAGCAGATATTCGCAAATGACATATCAGATAAAGGGCTAGTATCTAAAATCTATAAAGAACTTATCAAACTCAACACCCAAAGAACAAATAATCCAATCAAGAAATGGGCCAACACTTCTGCAAAGAAGACATCCAGATGACCAACAGACACATGAAAAAGTGCTCAACATCACTTGGCATCAGGGAAATACAAATCAAAACCACAATGAGATACCACCTCACACCAGTCAGAATGGCTAAAATTAAGTCAGGAAATGACAGATGTTGGCAAGAACGCGGAGAAAGGGGAACCCTCCTACACTGTTGGTGGGAATGCAACTGGTGCAACTACTCTGGAAAACAGCATGGAGGTTCTTCAAAAAGTTGAAAATAGAGCTACCCTATGACCCAGCAATCACACTACTGCGTATCTACCCTAAAGATACAAATGTAGTGATCTGAAGGAGCACGTGCACCCGAATGTTCATAGCAGCAATGTCCACAATATAAAAACTATGGAAAGAATCTAGGTGTCCATCAACAGATGAATGGATAAAGAAGGTGTGGTGTATGTATACAATGGAATACTATGCAACCATCAAAAGAAATGAAATCTTGCCATTTGCAATGACATGAATGGAACTAGAGGGTATTACGATGAGCGAAGTAAGTCAATCAGAGGAAGACAATTCTCATATGATCTCCCTGATATGAGGAATTTGAGAAGCAGAGTGGGGGGTTTGGGGAGTAGGAAAGGAAAAAATGATACAAGATGGGATCGGGAGGGAGACAAACCATAAGAGACTCTTAATCTCACAAAACAAACTGAGGGTTGCTGGGGGGAGGGGAGGTATGAGAGGGTGGCTGGGTTATGGACATTGGGGAGGGTATGTGCTATGGTGAGTGCTGTGAACTGTATAAGCCTGACGATTCACAGACCTACATCCCTGAGGCAAATAATACATTATATGTTAATAAAAATAATTTTAAAAAGTTTTCATTTTGAAATAATTTAAGACTTAAAATAGCACAGGGAGTTCTTATAGCAACTTCACCTAATGTCAATGCCTTATATAATCATAGTACTATTATCAAAATTAAGAAATCAACATTGGCTCAATAGTACTTAAATTATAGACTCCATTTGAACATCACTAATTTTTCCATTGATGTGACTTTTCCTGTTCTAATATCTAATCCAGGATTCCACACCATATTTAGTAGTTACATCTTATATTCCTTTTCTCCAATCTGTCATACTTCCTCAGTATTTTCCTTATCTTTCATGGCGTTAACACTTTTGAAGAATTCTGGTCTGGTATTTTGGAGAACATTCTTCAATTTGGAGTTATCTGGTGTTTTCCAAGATCAGATTGGTGGGCAAAAATACCACAGAGGTGGGGTGCCTGGGTGGCTCAGTCGGTTAAGCGTCTGGCTCTTGATTTCAGCTCAGGTCATGAACTTAGGGTCATGAGATTGAGTGCCCCACATCAGGCTTGTGCTGGGTGTGGAACCTCCTTAATATTCTCTCTCTCCCTCTCCCTCTGCCACACACTTCCTCCCTCCCCCCCACGTCACCTGCACAAGTGTGTATGTTTGCCTGTGTGCATGCACATGCGCAGCTTCTCTCCCTCTCTGAAAAAAAAATGTGTCCTTCTTAGTGTATCAGTATATCTTATTAATGGTTTATGTCACCATTGGTCAATTGGTTAAGGTGGAGTCTGCCAGATTTGTGCACTGTAAATTGTTATTTCTTTTCTTTATGCTTAATATATATCTGGAGTGAGATACATTAAGGTTCTACAAATACCATGATTCTCCTTAAACTTTAACCTCCTAATTTTAGTATTCCATGGATCTTGCATGCAGCAACTGTCACTGTGTTATTCTAATGGTGGTTTTCTATTTCCCTCTTTTATTCTAAATCTATTAATGGGAATTCTTCTGTGAGGAAGAGATGCAATACTCCTCCCTCTTATGTTTATTTTGTCATTTGTTTATATCAGCACAGAATCATGAATATTTATTTTATTGTTTGTTATAACCCAATACAGTAGCTAAATATGGTGTTACTTAAACTGTTTCGGACAACCATTGTCCACTCTTTCAGGTTTGGCTCTGGAATGCTTTTCAACACTGCTCCATCCCTTCTCTCTCCCTCCCTCTCTCTCTCTTTCTCTCTCATTTTTTTGTTTGTTTGTTGTTTGTTTTTTTGTTTATTTTTCTGGAATTGCAAGATACTTCAAGCTCAACCTGTATGAAGCAGTTCTCCGAGGAACTCTGGTTCCTTTTACTGAAGAATGATATTAAGAAACCAAGATATGTGTGCTAAGTATTATTGTTAGTGAATGTCACTGCTTCGAGGTCCCCTCAGAGGACAGAACTACAAAACATACATACACCTTAATGCTTGAATATACATAAGTATATTTATTTCTATATGTATCAATAAACATACATACACATTTAAAAAGTCAAAAAGCATCACATGAGTTCATGCAGCTGCCTCCATTCCAACCAGCATTTCAAGGGGCCATCCTAGCAATCTCCCTTGGTCCTCTCCTCCTGTCCCCTTTTGTTTTAACTTCATTCTCTGAAGGTGAGAAAACTGGCTGTCATTCTCTGTCACATATTTAGGTACCCATTCAAATATAGAGTAAATAAAAAGAAGTTCCAGAGTTGATCATTGTTATCCTGTTGCAATGAATTTATCAACTGGAGTACTGTGTTTGTGTACAGTTCTTTTTGTTCAGATCTTTTTTTAAAATATTGTTTGGCTTCCAGAGTTCTTGATATATTATAGATAGAGATCCTTTATCAGATATGTGCTTTATAAATTCTTTTAGTCTGCAGCTATCTTCCATTCTGTTAACAGAGTCTTTTGAAATATAATAGCTTTAAATTGTGATAGTCTCAATTTATTCTTATATTCTTCTTCTTCTTTATGGATTATATTTGGCATTGTATGTAAAAATTTAAAAAAAATTGCCAAGCCAACCAAGGTCATCCAGAATTTTCTCCTGTGTTTTATTAGAAAAGTTAGAAGTTTTATAGTCTTACATTTTATATTTTTACCCATGATCCATTTTAAGTTAATTTTGTAAAAGGTGTGATATATGTATTAAGGTCATTTTTTTGCATATGAATGTCTGCTTTTAGTTCCATCAGTTTTACTTCACATATTTTGAAACCATGCTATAATTTCACATTTATTATTTTTATATGTCCTTAGAGAATTGACCCTGTATTACCAAGTAATATCCTGTTTTAACCATGACAGTGTTTTTTATTCTGAAGTCAAATTTGTCTCTAATTAATATTCTATCCTAGCTTCCTTTTTGATGAGTGTTAGATCCCTTTACTTTTAATCTATATCTCTATGGTAAAGGGATTTTTCTCAGTAAATAGTCTGGAGTTGCTTTTTTATTTAATCTGATAATCACTTTTTTTGTTCGTTTGTTTAGATGAATCCTACTTAGTATGATTATTATTATGATTGAATTAAAATCTACTTTCTTGTTAGGTCTTTTCTATTTGTTTCCTCTGTTCTTTCTTTTCTTCTCTTTTACACCCTTTCTTGGATTAGTTGAACGTATTTTTTATTCCCTTTTATCTCCTCTATTGACTTATTACTTATATCTTTTTTGTAAAGTTATGTTAGTGGTTGTCCTAAAGATTTCTCTATATATTTAATCAGTTTATCTTCAAAAGATACTATACTGGTCACATGTTTTGTAATTACACCCGTTGCTTCTTTCCCATGCTTTGTACCACTGTTTTTATGCCTTTTATTTTTCATATGCTATAAGCCCAAAATAGATTGCTATAATTTTTGCTTTCAATGCTCAGTTATATTTTAATGTAATTAAAAAGAAAAAATAAAATTTTGTACTACCTTTATTTATTTATTTTTTTGGTTTTCTTTATCTTTTTGATAGTTGTGAGTTTCTGTCTGGTATCTTTCTTTCTGATAATATCCTTTCTGCTTGACTACATTCAGTTTTTTATATCTTGTAGATGATGTCTACTAACTATAAATTCCCAGAGTACTGGTTTTTCTAAAGAATGTATTTCTTCTTCACTCTTACAAAATAATTTTGTTTGGTATACAATTATAGTTCAACAGATTTATTTTTCTTTGACACTTCAAACATGTCACTTCATTGTTTGCTGCATGATTTCTGAAAAAAAGAGGTCTGCTATCATTCTAACTGTTGTTCCTCATGTGCAGTGTGTCTTTTTTTTCTGGATATCTTCCAGATTTCTGTCTCTCTCTCTCTTTTTTTTCCCTCAGCCATTTAAACACAGTACATGAGGGGTGTGTGTGAGTGCATGCATGTGTGTGTGTGTGTGTGTTTGGTGTTAATGTTCCTTGCTTGCTATGCCTCACAAAGGATCTATCTATAGCAAATTACTTGCTTGTTACTTGATAGCAAATAACTACTTGTTACTTGATATGCACAAGCCTGGAGGAGGGTAGAGGGCATTCTGTTATGAGTAAGCCTCTCCATAGCCAGGCACTGCGTCCTTGGGAGGTGGATGTGTGGCCTCAGTGTTCCTCGCCATCTCCTTGCAGAGTTCTAAGCCTTGCATGCATTTTATCCTCATTACAGCCACACATGTTATTTATAATAGCCGTGAGTAATTTCTTCTTGGCAGAAATGTCCATTTTATTTAGTATTACTGAAACATGGGACTCGACAATTATGTTTGTAAAGTACAGACACATAGTAGGTATTCAGCAAATGATGATACCTTTCCTCTTGTCTCCACTTAAGGGGTTGTGAGTTTGGGAGATATTTTCAGGGGGGAATGGGTATGAGGGCAAGGGACAGATTTTCTTCTATGCTAATACTGTTTTTAACTTACGCAGACTGTGGAGTCTCTTTGCTTTGCAATTCAGTAACTACTTATTTACAGACTCAGCAATTGGCAAGGTCACCCTGACCTTCCTTGAGACAAACTGTCCCGTTAGAGAGCCCACTGAGCTCTAGCTGTTTTGCTAATGTGGTTTCTGGGGTTTGTGGGAATCCTGCCACATTCATAAGATGATTCATGTTCCCTTTGCATTCAGGTACACAGCTAGCATAAGTCACATGCATATTCTATAAACATTTACTCCAAAGACTGAGACAAGATTTGCCACTCTGAATAAATAGCTTTATTTATTTAATTTTTTATTTTTTTAGTACAAGTGGGTTGCTAAAGGGCAGAATTTTTTTTTTAAATTAACATTTCAAATACTGGCATCTTCAATATTCATTACTATATTTTATATAATTCTATTAAGGTATAGAACATTTATAAAATGGCTTTAGTATATATTTGAGGATTTTCCTCTGTTGTTTGCCTAGTCACCAAGTTCATTTTCCCAGTCTAATGAATGACCACTGAAGATTATTAGAAATGAATGCAATTACCTAAATAGAAAACAAATGCTTCCCATGTGGTCAGCTAATTCTTATATTTTTCAGAATAATTTCATTCCATTTATTATTTGAACAATGGATACTTTCATCAGGACCTAGACTTATACTTGAAGGGCATTAAAAAAAAACCAGAAAGATGGGAGATGAAACACATACATTCTTATATTAATTTTTAAGGATATGGTGTATGAGAAATTGTCTTTTTGAAAACGACAGGTCTACTTCAGAATACCAAGCCATAGCATGTGGCCATGTGGGCCTGGTGGTTCGTGCACTCAGACAATGTGTATGTCTCCATGACAGATAATGTGTTCCTTTATCACTGGCATGGCTACGCCAAGGTCTTCCTGGAGCAAGATCCACTTCTGTATGTCAGATTTTTATTTCACGTCTTTGTTCTTCTTTTATTTTGTTTTCGGGTGATTGTGTCTCTCATCTGTCAAAGCTATAAGCTCTTTGGGCATGCTTGGATTTCCCCAGGAATTTTTGAGGGCATCAACCCATTGTCTCCTCTCCTGTATAATCATTCCTTTGATTCTTTTTTTGCTGCCCCACTGCCTACACTATTCACACATCTTCCCTATTGTTCCCACCGTCCCCCACACACCCTTTCTGGCCACACCTCCCACAGCAATACATAGCCTTTTGTGTATTTTCCGTATTTACATCAAATTAAGTCTGACTACATCTACTGCCTCACTACCATTCATTTATCTTTTTAAGCTTGAATTTAAAAAATAAAGCATGTATTGGATTCACAGAGTCACTAATTCTGGGAGACTCATTAAGTCAAATAGTGATCCCAAGACTCTTCTTCCTTATTTCTCCTTTTCCAGAGAAAATCACTTTCAGTTAATACCTTTTTTTTTTTTGTAGCTTAATATCTGAACATTTTAATCTCTCTAAATACCATGGTTGTGTCATGACTTGACTGTTTTTTTCAAGCTGGAACCTTGTTTATTGACTCCCTACCATGAAAGACTCCAAAGATTTGTGCAAACTGCCATCTCATCATTCTTCCAGGACAGATCTGTTATATTTTGGTTAGGTCTATATTCAGTCTCAGAAGTTGTTCTTGAATGATTTCGTCATTTCTCGACTCTACTTTCTCTATATCGGGACTACCTTTTTGAGATGTCTTCAGCCTTATCTTACAAAGATCCTATTGAGTTTCACATTTTGCTTCTTGTATTTAATTTCTATAGGATGTATTACTTTGTTTTCTGAATGCTTCTTTTTCATAGTATCCTAGTGTTGTATGGCAAATTAAATATATCATTCTATTTCTTTGAAAATATCAATAGTACTTAAATGTGTGTGTGTATGTATATATAAATATTTTATTTGTTTGTTTGTTTTGTTTTGTTTTCTCTTCCTCCACATAGTCTCAGCTTTCTCCAAGTTGTTTTGTTCAATCTACTGTTTTGGACTTCCCCTTCCATGTAAAGAGGCTTTCCTCAGACATCTAGTGATCCAGACTGCATCTTCATATTTGAGACTGTTGTGAGCTAAAAGCTTGATTAGCAACTCTGAGCATCAAGATAGGCTTTAATTGACTGGCTGTTTTACTGTAACATGATTGAACTAATTAATTTGTTAGGAAACCCCAGATGTCCAAATATTTAGGCTTTTTTTTTTGGGGAGTCATATTCCATGACAGGACCCCTCCTCATCTCTAGTGTGGGCAGGAAAGGCTAGTTGCTAGTATTTGGGGAGTAGCAAAGGAAGGCTGGGGGATCACCACTTTATATGCACCAATTTATTTGATCCCCTTATTTGCATAAGCTACATCAGCTCTCACTGTCCTTGGAGTTCTTGAATCCAGACATCCCCAGTGGTCAAGTTGGTTAAAGTAGGAAGTACAGTTATCAAAATCTTTTCCCCTATATTGTTCTAGGTTAGATTTGGTCAAAAAGAAACTTTAGTAAAATTTAAAAGGAAGAAATGAAGCATCACTTAACATACTCTGAAGCTCTTTGTGTTTGTCAGAATGAGCACAGGGGGCCCACAGGAAGTTGGGGGCCTCCCTGAAGAGTCTTAGGGGTAGTTTCTACCTAGAAGCAATAGCTTCCCTTAGACCTTTTCATCAGCTTCCTCTGTGCTGTCTCACTTTGCTCTTGGACACACTTGGCTTCTCAGATTGACTGATGCTTTCCCTGACTCTCTAGCTCCTCCCACCCACGGTTGTGTGAGGTCTCTTCCCTGTAGCACACATCTGATTGCATCACACTCATAGTCCCTCTGCTACCCTGTCTGAACCTCAACTGAGAGACCTTGTCAGTGGACAAATCTGCCATCCTCTTCTCAGAGGTGTACCACATTAGGTGGGGTAATTGTATGCCATCTTTGGCACAGCTGGATTCCTAGATGGAGGTCATGGGACTTGAGGGGTTTGCCCTTCCCCCTCCATCTGCTTGGTTTCACCACCATTTCCAGAGTTTCTGGCCCTGTCGTTCCTCGGGTTCGTTCCTGGCTCCTCCCACTGCAGTCTTGGGATTTAGTTTCCTCACTGCAGTAGTCCATTGTCTCTGCTTTCCAGCATCTACCATACTGTGATATTTAGAACACTATCTCTTCACCTCCTCTTCCCATCTTTGTAGATCTATGCCTTAAAAATGACCTGGCATTTCAGTGAGATTTTGGTTTCGGTGGGACTTCAGAAGACAGTGAATCAGTACCTGTGTTCAAACTGCTATCTCTGCTGAAACACTTCCATTCACTTCCTGGATTTTGTGATCTCACTATTACCTCTCAGTTCTACTGTTCTATCCTTATGAATAGCCCAGTTGTTGGATCAAAAGCCCTCTTTCCCAGTCCTTGTTGTTCTTATTTTCTCAGTAGTATTTTATACAGACTGATCCTCCTGCTCATGAATTTCCTTTACTGCCTTAGTCCTCCTTCCCCACTCCTCTCTCCCTTCCTTTTCCTCTATCTTCAGCACCACCACCATTGATGGAGCATCAATTTTATGCTAGATTTTAGTTGGGCATTACCCTTTTCCTGCAGAGGATAGAGGAAACTGACACCAAAAGTTTGGATAGTAGAAAAATACCTTAAATTATAGTGTGCCTTCATTGATAGTACTAGAAGAATTCCTCACTCGCTGAGGAAATGACAGGTTGTAAATTACCTCATGCTATTAAGGTCTAAAGCAGACAGCAAATCAGTCTGCATGAATGCTTCCTTCTAATGGGGCCTGGCTGTCCATTATTTCAGGGTTCCTAATTCTCTGCAGAGCATCTGGCTAATAGCATGTGGGTTTGGGTTCTGCTAGGCTAAACACTGAACAGGGAAATCCAGCGAGGACATGGAGAACGGCCCTTTTCCAATACACTGGAGACACTTGTTTATTCGGAGGGAGGACGTGGCCTTCTGTGTTTGTTACAAATCCTGAACCAAAGGACAAAAAGAGCAACAGTCACTAAGGGAGTACCTACCCCCTATTGTTACTGTGTAAAACTTATAAAAAGAGTGGAAATTATTTTTGCAAATAAAAATCCTAGTATGATTTTTGAAAATTTCATTTACCTTTATAAAGGGAAATCAAGAGTGTTTATTTAGGTTCACTTTAATTAAAAAAAAAAGAAAACAGGTATAGAAACAATAGTTATTTCTCAAAGGGAATTAGAGAAATTGGAAGATGAATTTTTAGTTATTAAAAGAAAAGGAAGACCTTTCATATGAGAAAATTCAAGGAATAGCAGCAGCCATTTTAGTTGCGAGTATCAGTAAGTCAGCCAGTGACTCAAAGTTCTCTGTGCTGTGATCGAACAACAGCTGATCTGGTTCATCTTCACCAATTTTTATCCCTCTCTTGATCCTCCCTGCCCTGATTTAGATAATTTCCATATAAAAACACTTGACCTTGCCAGAAAAAAACAGTCTGGTGGATGAAACAATGTATTTTATAGTCTGGAAAAACACAACTTGCTAAGAAAAGATAAAACAATTGTCTATTTCTCTCCTGGATATTCCAAAACTAGACTTGGATAGTTTTTGGGTGTTCTGTTTTGTTTTTTTGCTTACTGCGATGATCAGTTTTATTGAGTTTGAGAATGTGTATCCAGGGCATTCGCTCTAAAGGTGCTCTCTTGCCTGGTCAACCTAGAATGGAACAAGGAGACCTCTATTTATATTTTGTAAATTTATTTATCCATTTATCTTAAGATTTTATTTATTTG